>JAQIFY010002514.1:0-13271 GCA_028533085.1 Varecia variegata | reverse complement strand
TCCTACTGCCTCAGCCTCCCAAGTAGCTGGGACTACAGGCATGCGCCACCATGCCCGGCTAATTTTTTCTATATATATTTTAGTTGGCCAGCTAATTTCTTTCTATTTTTTAGTAGAGACGGGGTCTCGCTCATTGCTCAGGCTGGTCTCGAACTCCTGACCTTGAGTGATCCACCCGCCTCGGCCTCCCAGAGTGCTAAGATTACAGGCATGAGCCACCGCGCCCGGCCCAAGACATCTTTTCTACATCTGTCTTTTCTACATCTGTCTTTTCTACCTTTCCTCTTTGCTTTGATCTTACCAACCAGCAATCATTCCAGTTGCATCTCTCCTAGGCAGTGGGGCATTTGTAAAGTACTGGAATGAATAACACATCTACAGTAGCACCCGGTGATTTTTCAAGAGAATTCAGTATGGTCCTCTTTTGCAACCATTGAACATCACCTACTTTGAGGAAATGTTTCCTCTTATACATCACTTTAGAAAACATACCTGGGTGAGGGCCCTAAAGGTCTCTGTATACACTGGCTCGAGGGACACCCCACTTGTCTGTGCTGCACATTGGATCTGGTGTAGCCATTTCCGTCTGGCACTATTCCTCAGATTATCAAGATGGCTCCTCTGTAGACTATTCATCAGAAACTCCACAACGCTTTCCAGAACTTCATCTTCATTGCCCCTGAGTTCAGATACAACCAATTCTATGTATTTCTGAAATTGTTTCGAAGACAACCTCACTTCGTGATCAGAGTGTGCCTTGGGAAATTGGATGTGTAGTTTAGCTAAAAGATAAACACAAAACCAACAACTAAAAGTTCATTTATCAGTGGGGGAAATTATTATTTTCCTCTTACAGTGAAATGAAGCCCTTGACAACTGCTCTCTTGGAAAACCAGGTATGTCAAAGCATCTCTGAACCCAGCAGAATATGTTATGGTGGCTTCCTATGCTGCACTCAATATGACTCCTGTGTCATCGTCTTTGTTTTTGTTTTGTTTTGTTTTAATTCTACCACTCAGCCTGGTGAAACCTCAGGGTCTACTTTGACTCCTCCCTACCTTTTGCCTTCCCTATCCAATAAACCACTTAATCCTAACCTGTTACTCTTTGGCAACATGGTCACTCTTTGTGGCCACTCCTCTCCGTTCCTACTTTCATAACCCCAAGCCAGCTTTTATCACTTTATAGTTGAATTACCAATAGTAAATGCTCAATTATGTTTGTAAAATTAAAACATGACTTGCATTATGCAATTCCCTGATTCAAAGTCTTACCATATTTGAATGCAGTGTATTTCCAATCATATTTGCCCTTAATACTATATAGGAGTTATTTGCTCCACCGTGCCCATTCTACTCACGGTTCTTGATTATGCCTTGTACACTTCTGCATCCACACTTCTTTTTATTTTTTTAATTATATAATCATGAATCTATTAAATACTACCAAGCCTGAACATTACCAGTAACTTACATCTTCTTCTATGATCTACCCTATTCCATCCTCTGCTTCCTCACACCACCAATATCCTGAAATTTGGCCTTATCTTTCCCTTGCTTTTTCTTTTCCCACTGTTGTTATAGTTATATAACAATATAATGCACACACACACATTGTTGACTTTAAACAATATGTGGTTTAGTTTGCCTGTTCATAAATGTAGTTTTCTGGAACTTGCCTTTTTATTCAACATTATGTTTCCATATCCATCCATGCTGTTTCTGTAGCTGTGACTTATTCGTTTTTACCACTGTGGGTTATTATGTGAGTATACCATTACCAATATATTTATTCCCCTAGCAATGGGTGTTTAGGTTGTTTTCAATATTTTGCTATTATGAACAGTGATATAAGCATTTTGTACATGTCTCCTGGTGCATATGTGCAAGTTTCTTTGACATTTGCTATAAATTAATAAGTCATAGGGTATGCACCGTTCCCCTTTAAAATATGGTTCAAACTCCCTCCTTCCTCAAGAAGACTTCCACTGTGATTTCCCCTTCTCCTGAAAGACAATAGCATACATTCTACACCATTTATTTGACAATGAACAAATATTAATACTCTCTTGTACTATAGTCATCATGTGTAAGCTTCCTATTTCTGTAGTTGAACATTTATTGATCTTTGCTCTTTAGCACCCACTCATGTTTCTCTTGGAACTTGTAGCTCCAATTTTGCTTTGGAGAAATCACTCCACTTCCATCTCAGTTCATGTGTTTGAGTGGAGTTCCACTTGTGGTTCTAGAGGTGGAGCATGCATCTCAGGCTTAAGCCAGTCAGGACATTCTACTCCTCTAGCCAGCGTGGTTGGTTTAGCACTGACTCATGCCAGACTTTCTGCTTGAATGATTAGGAAGAGGACACTTTCCTTTTTATTCCCACTAAACCTGAATGAACCTGTGAGGATGTGAACTGGACCTGGCACACAAGGGGAGAGGTTGTATGACAATGGAGCTACAACATAGAAGGGAGCAGGGCCAGACTGAAAGCAGAGCAAGAGAAAGAACCAGACATCTGTCCTAATGTCATTATTTGAATTCCCAAATCTAGTTGTGTCCTGAACTAACACTGGACTTTCTCATTATATGAACCAATAAATTCCTTTTTTGCTTAACCACGTTGGGCTGGGTTTTCTATTACTTGAGCCAAAAAAGTACTAATTTATATAGTCCTCAATTGGATTAAAACCTGTGGGTTCTTCTTCTTCTATTTTTCTTCCTTTTTTTTCTTTTCATTCCATTGCATTCTCGAACAATTTTGTCCTAATGCCACTAGGTGGGGCAGAGCAAGGTAAGCAACTGCTTGCGGTCAATGGAAGCCAAGGTGGTACAGAGCAGGATATCAGAGTTTAAATGGGTTAAGGAGGGCATCTGTACAGGGATGGCTTGCCATGGGTTGTCCAAGCCTGAGCAGGGTGAGGAGGGTATCCACGGGGAAGGGCAACCTTCAGCCCATGTAGATAAAGAAGGTGGCCCTACAGAGAGCTGGTTTAGATTGGGGTGTCAGAACCCAAGCACGATGAAGAGGGCATCCATATGGGGTATTTAATCCTAAGCAAGGTGAGGGCATCCAAATGGAGGGACAGCCTGGTCTGAGAAGTCAGAGCCTAAACAGGGTGAGAAGGGTGTCTATGTGGAGGGGCTGCCCAGCATGGGGAAACAGAGACCAAGCAAAGTGAGGAGGAATTCCAGATGGGGGGTCAGCTCAGCACAGGGAGTCAGAGCCTGAGTGGATTGAGGAGGGCATCCATGTGAAAAGTTACCTTGGCATGCAGTGTCAGAGCCTAAGGAGTAGGTAAAAGGCATCCACTTGGAGAGGGTTGATCTGGTGTGAGATGTCAGAGTGAGGAAGGCAACAGTGAGGCACAGTGAGGAAGGCAACCATGTGGGAAGGACAGATTAGTGTTGGGTGTTGGAAGAAGGAAATCAATGTGAGAGAGAGGACAGCAGTAGCGAGAAGAGATTGTTCCATATAGAACTAATGCATTCATTGGGGGATTGACCAAATAAATAAATATATTTAGGATACGACAAGCCAGAGAGAAGGCAGCTTCAAAATGGAAAGGGAGACCGGGTGCGGTGGCTCACGCCTGTAATCCTAGCACTCTGGGAGGCCGAGGCGGGTGGATCGCTCGAGGTCAGGAGTTCGAGACCAGCCTGAGCAAGAATGAGACTCCGTCTCTACTAAAAATAGAAAGAAATTATCTGGCCAACTAAAAATATATATAGAAAAAAATTAGCCGGGCATGGTGGCGCATGCCTGTAGTCCCAGCTACTCGGGAGGCTGAGGCAGTAGGATCACTTAAGCCCAGGAGTTTGAGGTTGCTGTGAGCTAGGCTGACGCCACAGCACTCACTCTAGCCTGGGCAACAGAGTGAGACTCTGTCTCGAAAAAAAAAAAAAAAAAAAAATGGAAAGGGAGCAAACAAGAATGAATCCTGTTGCATTAGATTAGACTTGGAGGTATCAGTGTGAACTCATGTTTTTTAATATTAATAGACAGAAAGATATGTACAGATGTAAATGTGTACATACATGCATACACATGTGCACACACACACACACATTCCCTACATCTCCACTGAGAAACCTGGGAGCAGAGACCTATGAGCAATGAGCACGTATAGAACCCAGATGTTGGCTTATAACTACCATTCTCCACTAAAAGAAACCAGATTTTGTTGAGGAAATGAATGATTACAGGGTGAAAACAGGGAAAGTATAAAATGAACCCAGAAGATCTCATTGTGCCAGAAAGCAAGGAAGTGCTCAAAGAATGATGGATACATGTTAGGATGTCTGGTTAAAGGGATGCAAGAAACTGGCAGTTTCTTATAAAACTAAACATATACCTACCCTTTGGCCCAGAAATTCCACTCCTAAGTATTTACTAATAAGAAATGAAAACATATATCCATAAAAAGGTTTGTATAACATTGTTCAGAGTAGCTTTATGCATAATAGCTAAGAACCAGAAACATCCCAAGTGCCCATCAATTGGAGAATAGATTAACTATGGTATATTCATACAGTGGAACACTACTCAGTAGTGAAAAGAAGCAAGTTGCTGATACATGCAACAACATGTAAGAATCTGAAGAAAAATTATGCTAAATGAAAAAAGCCTTACACAAAAGAGTACATACTATATTATTGTATTTTTATGAAGTTCTAGAAGAGACAAAACTAATCTATGGTGGAAAACAACCAGAGGAGTGGTTGCCTTGGGGACTGGGTGGTGGGGATTGAATGGGAAAGGGGCATAAGGGAATTTTTGTTCTCTTAATATATCTTGATAGGGGTAAGGGGTACACAGATCATGCATTTGCCAAAACTCAGCAAAAGTACACTTAAAATTTGTTATCTCATTGTATGGAAATTTTATCTCAAAAAAGGAAAAAACCTGTTATCAAATACTGAACTCTAATTAATGATATGCATGCTGAAGTATTTAGGGAGAAGTATATTAATGTCTATAATTTACTTTAAAATGCACGAAAAATAAGAGAGGTAGATGGAAGGATAAAGGGATGGAGAGATGACTAGATGGATAATCCAAAAAAGTATAGTAAATTGTTAATGGTAGAATCTAGGTGGTGGGTATATAGGTGCTCACTGCAAAATTCATTCAGCTTTGCTGTATGTTGGAAGTTTCTCAAAATATAATGTTGGGAGTGGGGATGAGAGGACACAGGAGTCACACTGAAAGGACTCCCTTGTCTAAATCTGGGACAATATGAGCATCAAAACAAATAATGATAGCATTGAATCATAACCCATTGAGTAAAATAGGAAACCATGAATACATACTGTTATAAATGAATAAATGAAAAGTTTGACAAAAAAGGGAAGAATTATTGATATGGTTTCAAAACACACCCACGAAATACTTATTAATTACAAAGGGAAAAAGAGTAACTTTAAAGTGGAGAGGCCTGACATATCTCCTTTTTTTTTTATTTATTTATTTTTTTATTTTATTTTATTTTTTTTTTGAGACAGAGTCTCACTCGGTTGCCCGGGCTAGAGTGAGTGCCGTGGCTTCAACCTAGCTCACAGCAACCTCTAACTCCTGGACTCAAGCGATCCATCTGCCTCAGCCTCCCGAGTAGCTGGGACTACAGGCATGCACCACCATGCCCGGCTAATTTTTCTATATATATTTTTAGCTGTCCATATAATTTGTTTCTATTTTTAGTAGAGACGGGGTCTCGCTCTTGCTCAGGCTGGTCTTGAACTCCTGACCTCGAGCGATCCACCCGCCTCGGCCTCCCAAGTGCTAGGATTATAGGCGTGAGCCACCGCGCCCGGCCCCTAACATATCTTCTTAATCAACTGGTCAAAGTTACTATCATGGGACTTCTGATAGGATTTAATGAGAAGAACACAGCATTGCTCTTGTGATATATTCCTGCCAAAGATTGATAACGTGAACGTAATCATGGGGAAACATGAGGAAACAAACCTAAATAAAGGATATGCTACAAACAACCCCCCTATGATCTCCAAAAGTGTCAAGGTCATGGAAATCAAGGAAAGACTGAGGAATTTCTTACTGATTCCTTATCTCCAGAGTTCCAGAGGAAAGAAATAGCAACAGTAGTTCTACGCTAGCTCCTAGTCCAGTTTTCAGTTTCTTGAAGGAACACTTTGTGTGCTTCTCAATGAGACTTTTAAATAAATACGTTAATGTTCAAGATTTCTGGAATTTTGTGACAAAACTCATCACCAAAATGTGTGGGTTTTTGTTGTTGTTGTTGTGGTTGTTGTTTTGTTTTAAAATAAATGTTTATTTTTTTCTAGCTGCATTTTTTACTTTTCATTTTGATTTTATTTTTATTTTTTAATATTTCTTTTTAAGAGATGAAGTCTATGTGCCCAGGCTGGAGTGCAGTGGCTATTCACAGGTGAGATCCCTCTACTAATCAGCACAGGTGTTTTGATCTGCTGTTTTCCAGCTGGGCTGGGTTACCCCTCCTTAGGCAACTTGGTAGTCCCCTGCTGCCTGGAAGTCACCCTATTGATGCTGAACTTAGCATGGACACCTGATCAATGGCATAGCACACTACATCCCAGAACTCCTGGGCTCAAGCAATCCTCCCATCTCAGCCTCCTGCATAGCTGGGACTATAGGTGTGCACTAGCATGGCCAGCTATTATTATTTTTAATTGACTTATAATAATTGTACATATTTATGGGGTATGGTGTGATATTTTGATATGTGTATACAATGTGTAATGATCTAACTCCTTCATTTTACAAACAAGGAGACCTGGGTCTATGGTGGTTAAGGATCTTGCCAAAGGTCACGTGACCATTTAGTGATGATCCAGTATTGGAACCCAGCGATCTTGACCTTTGTCTAGTGTTCTCTGTAGAACATGGTTATATGTTATGAAATTTGCTCATCTTATAAGTGGAAACCACCTCATTATGCTTTTTTTTTTTTGAGACAGCGTCTGGCTCTGTTATCCTAGCTAGAGTGCCATGGCATCAGCCTAGCTCACAGCAACCTCAAACTCCTGGGCTTAAGCAATCCTCCTGTCTCAGCCTTTCCAGCAGCTGGGACCACAGGCATGTGGCACCATGCCCAGCTAATTTTTTACATTTTAGTAGAGACGGGGTCTCGCTCTTGCTCAAGCTGGTCTTGAACTCCTGACCTCCAGTGATCCTCCCGCCGTGACCTCCCAGAGTGCTAGGATTACAGGTGTGAGCCACTGTGCCAGGCCTCATTATACCTTTTGAAACTTCATTAAATAGATTCTCTTTGAATGCAGTCTAAAACAAATGGTATAGTATAATGTAAAGTTTACAGAAGATGTAGTTACTGAAGAGAACATAACAATTGCTAAACTTAGGTACATTTGAAGATCAACAAATACAATGATTTTTTAAAGGGATGAAGGACTTAACTAACCTTGATGATTCTTTCCCTCATGCACTGTACACTTTAAAAATTGAAAATCTATCCTGTTGATGTGGTGTGGTATGAAAGAAAAAAAAAAAAGAAAAATTGAAAATCTAGTATGCCAAAGTCATCAGATAAATCCTTAAACTCAAGAACAAGATAATTTAAACTAAGATCTAATAAAATGAAGAAAGAAATTTATTGTACTGGAATGAGAATTTTAGTAGCTTTTGATTGGGAAGTATTGGTCAGAAGAGAAAAACATAATACAGAAGGAGAAAAAGTCATTAAGGAGAATAAGAAGTTAGTAAATTGAAAAGAAACTTGCAAGCCAGTCAGACTTGAGGAGTGAATCAGACCTTAAGAAGGCAGATAGATGAAAGAAGAGAAAACAGGCAGAACTGTGGAATGGTTCAGAGTCTTTTACCTTAAGAGTGAGGGTAGCCAGGTACACACAAGGACTCTATGTAGAATTAAGGTCTTGGACAAAGCCCTCTGCTACATATTCCATTCCTGATTGTGTTGACAAATGCACAAGGATTCCAATATTTCCACATCCTTGCCCACACTTGTTATTACTTTTCCATTTTTAAAATTATAGTCATACTTGTAGGTGTGAAGTGGTATCTTGTGGTTTTAGAACAACCAATATTTTAACCATACATACATCATACATAGTACTGGGAAACCTGAAGCCAAGTAGTTACCACAATGTAAATAAGAACATTCTTATGTTTTACCTTTCTTCATAGATTCCTTTTCCATTCCATCCTTGTATGTATACAAGAGTTCATCAACTTCCTTCAGATCCAGGAAACCTGAGCTATCATTGTCCCACTTCTGAAAGAGGGCTTCCAGGAGAATCCCCCGTAGGGCTCGGAAAGCATTTTGTCTAATCTAGGATACACACAGGATAACAAAGCACAGAAGACACATGTTCATTGTGCTATCTGGCATTCTGTGTTTATTCCCCACCAAAACAGCAGCACCTTTTATAATAACAGCTTTACTTTGGGGCTAAGTGTGATTTTAGTGGAAAATGCAGTGATTATTTTTCATCCTTTAAATGCTATTTCACCTCCAGACCAGAAAAACAGGCATTCTCTGCATTGGACTAAAACACATTAACTTATAAAGATTCTTAAGAATCTTTCTTTTTCTTTCTTTTTTTTTTTTAGTGTCCGGGGTCTTAATTTGTCACCCAGGCTGGAGTGCAATGGCACAATCAACGATCATAGCTCACTGCAGTCTGGAACTACTGGGCTCAAACGGTCCACCTCAGTCTCCCCAGCAGCTGGAACTACAGGCATGCACCACTATACCCAGCTAATTTTTAAAAAATGTTTTGTAGAGATGAGGTCTATGTTGCCCAGGCTGGTCTCAAATTCCTGGCTTCCAGTGACCCTCCTGCCTTGGTGTTCCAAAGTGCTGGGATTATAGGCATGAGCCACGGTGCCCAGTCACCTAGAATCTTCAATGGTTCTTTTCCACTTCCTTCCTGAGTCTTCAGGAATGTGATAAACACATTGGATGCTCTGCCTGGCTTCTTGGTGGGATGTGTTTTGTAGTGAAAGAGAATGAATGGCAGTGCTCAAATAATGAAATGGGCTGTGTTAAAAAAATACTTTTTCATATTTAACATTGACTTAACTTGACACTGATTTTATTCACCTTTTAGAGTTTTCACTAGACTGATTTTATTAATTAGATAGTAATTGAATTAATTACAAAAATAAAGTGAATATATACCTTTTGGGTAAGTGGGAGAAACTGCAATTGAAGAGGCAAAAGGGAATTGTCTAGAATTAGGGTAAGAAGACTCATAAGGCTGATGAGATTACTGAATAGGTTTAGTGAAACTAATTTGCATATTTCATATAAGAGAGAATAAATTGTTTAAATAAGCTAATGTATATGTATTTATCTATCACCCAAGTAAGTAGTAAGTTCTTAAGAAATACGTACTACCTGGATGCCCATGCATAAAAATATATACTCAGGCCACAATCACACCCCAGGTATGTGTACTTGCAAATGCACTCACATAGCAGACAGGTAGTGTACACACACATATTTGCACAGATTCATATCTGCTCCTCAGAATCTGCTCCTTAAGCTTCAGAGGAGGGGAAAAAAAGCTGTACAAGAAACCATCTTCTGCCAGGAGCAATCATGTTATTAGGGGAATGAGTTCCCTGGAGTGTGATCTTTGAACATTTGACAGTAAAATAAAATATTTAGTGGCTATGCTTGTTGAAATAAAGTGATACGTTTGATTGTAAATTTTTTAAGAAGAGCCACATCAGGAGCAACTGAGGCTGAGAGATTTACTTATAATAGTGACCTCACTTGTTTCATTGATAAAAAATATTACCCACCTGTTCTAAGGCATTCAGTTTCTCTTCTTTTGTTTCAACATAGCCATTCTTAAAAAAAGAGGTGAGGTCCTCGCTGACACTCAAGGGCGCATCTTCACCAACAAATGTCTCCAGGAGTTGCACAAACTGGAGCATATTGAGGGAAACTCTATTGAAGGCACTCCTACCTTTTATTTGCTTGTAAGATTGAATATTTCTGATAATTGAGTGCAGGTCTGTCAAGCAGGAAACACACAAGAAGCAATAAAGTGAACAATTCTTTCAACACTTAGGAAAAATATATGAGTACCTATTATAATAGACATCTGCTATTTTTGCCTGTCAGGAATCCTCACTGCCTTCATGAAGACAGCATCCTTCTTTTATCTTTGGGAAACTATTTCTCCTCCACTGTCAGTTCAGATGAATCAGGTGGTACTGAGCCTCCCCATGCTTGCTCCGTGGATGGTCGTCTGGCTAACAATTTACATATGACAGCAATGTAACCCACTATATAGGTCAATGAGAATTAGCCCCAGAACTCTTGAAAGACCTGTTAGAGAAGAATCATTCTTTTTTGAACTCTAATTGCTAAACTAGTAGGATATAAGTTTAGAGACGCTCTCGTGGCCATTTTTACCACAATATGGAGAAAACTGCCTCAAATTGAAAGTGACACAGAGAAAAACAGGACTGAGCCCTTGGATACAGTTGTCCCTGAAGCAAGCTGTACTCTGGACTTTCCAGTTAAATAAATTAGTAAATATCACCACTACAACCCCTCCTTGCAAGACACTTGATTTGATTAATATATTTATCTTGAAGCTCAATGTTACAAATAGGAGTATTTTTCATAAAATGTCAACAAAGTAACTTATGTTTGATTTATTCATTGATTCAATCATTCATGTCCTGATGCCTTCTATATGAGACTTGATATGCACTAAAAATGATTACTGGCCAGGTTCGGTGGCTCACACCTGTAATCCCAGCACTTTGGGAGGCTGAGCTGGGAGGATCACTTGAAGCCAGGAGTTCAAGACCACCCTGTCTCTACAAAATTTTTTTAAAAAATTAGCCAGGCATGGTGGCACACACCTATAGTCCCAGCTACTTGGGAGGCTGAGGCAGGAGAATCACTTGAGCCCAGGAGTTTGAGGGCTGCAGTGAGCTATGATCATGCCTCTACACTCCAGCCTGGGTAAAGGAGTGAGACTTTGTCTCTAAAATTAAAAAAAAAAAATTTACTCATACAATTTTTATATACAATGGTAAAGCAAAATTGAAATAAAGAAGACTAGGAAGAAGAACATGAACTAGCAGGCCACAAGAGCTTGACCAATGCCATTTATTTCACCAAAATATTTTGAGGATAGAAAGTTTGTTATTTGACCAAGGCTTAAATGAGGAAAAAAAATTGCAGATAAGAAGAAAATAATCTTGATCTAATTCATTCTACTTGTTGATGTGAAAGGCAAAATGATGTAATGGCATTTTAGTAAAATATAAGTACTTTTTGGAATAATCACTGTTAAATACACAGTTTATCTGAAAGCTAAAAAACTACTCTTTGCTCTGCTGAGCACATCTTTCTTGGCAAGTCTTCAAAAACAAGAGAGATTGTCACCTGTCTCACATGTTTGGAGGCAGACCTACCAAAGAGAGGAAGAGCTGAAATGATTTCTATTTAATATCTGATTCCCTTTGTATGCTTGGATCATAGCTTCACATAGTTGTAGGGCCATGTAATGGTACAAAAAAATGTCTACTAATACTGTAAGTTTTAAGGCAGAAGAGCACTTGTCAATAGCACATGCGACCAACAATAGTATAATACCCCGAAAACATCCATTTTGTATCTATTTAGATCCATCTTCTCAGGGAAGAAAGAATGCAAGGATCACTCTCCCATTGTTCTTATTTAAATCCAGTCTTTATCACAGAGTATCCCAGTATATTAAATCCATCTATTGGATTGCCATCTCGCCTTCCTGATTTCATTGTTAACATGTACCTTTGAACCTGGAGTTACCATAGATTATGTTTGCCTGTTTCTCATCTTCAAATTCGGCATTCATTTTCAAGTTACAAGTAAAAAATTCACCTGTAAAAAACATATTCCACAATATAGCCAATTTAACTTCACTTTCACAATGTTCTTGTTCTAGGGGTATAAATGAAAGGAGGATTAAATGAGGAGTTACCTGACCATGACTTTCCTTCTATTTGGGGAGACTTGGGTTCACAGGATTTGTCCTTCAGAACTTCCTTTTTTGCAGTTTCTAAGAGGTACAAAAGAAAATAATTATGAATTGGACACTGTATGTTCTATCAGATTTCTAAGGTCAATGAATGATAGAAATGCCTTATATGTAGAACACCAAAGACCCTACTTTCCCATAATATTGTGTCATGAACTACAGTGAAATCACATAATAACTTTAATTGCTGAGAGCAGCTCTGTAGCAAAAGCTACTGGTTGTATCCCAATTTGGACACGCAAAATGAGAGCTACATTTCCCAGTCTCCCTCATAGCCAGGTATCACTATTACTATACAATAGTACCCCCTTTGTCTGTGGAGGATAGACTCCCAGGGGATGCCCGAAACTGCAGATAGTACCGAGCTCTGTATATACTTTCACAGTTTGAAGTACAATGCAAAACTAGCACGAATTTCTTTTTCCTTCTT
Source organism: Varecia variegata (assembly GCA_028533085.1). Taxonomy (NCBI): domain Eukaryota; kingdom Metazoa; phylum Chordata; class Mammalia; order Primates; family Lemuridae; genus Varecia; species Varecia variegata. Next base: position 812 of record JAQIFY010002514.1, on the reverse strand, counting down.
CACAATTTCATGGATATAAGATTTGTCCTTTCTGTAGAATTTAACAACCTCAGTGTATGATTTTTTTTCCTTTCCTTATTAAGTCAAGAGAACTTTCACATTTTAACTTTAAAGGAAGCACTTTATGGCTTTTCTTTGACATATCCAAATTGCTAGCAAACTACTGTTGTGCTTTGGGACCATTATTAGGTAAAATAAGGATTACTTGAACACAAGCACTGCAATATAGCCACAGTCAATCTGATAATCCGGATGGCTATTAAGTGGGAAGGTAGCACAGGCAGCGTAGATACTCTGGATAAAAGAATGATTCGTAGGCCGGGCATGGTGGCTCACGCCTGTAATCCTGGCACTCTGGGAGGCCAAGGCGGGGCAGATCATTTGAGCTCAGGAGTTCGAGACGAGACCGTGTCTCTACTAAAAATAGAAAGAAATTAGCCAAACAACTAAAAATATATAGAAAAAATTAGCTGGGCATGGTGGCACATGCCTGTAGTCCCAGCTACTCGGGAGGCTGAGGCAGGAGGATCGCTCGAGCCCAGGAGTTTGAGGTTGCTGTGAGCTAGGCTGACGCCACGGCACTCTAGCTCGGGCAACAGAGTGAGACTCTGTCTCAAAAAAAAAAAAAAAAGAATGATTCATTTCATCCTCGGTGTACTGCGGATGGCATGAAATTTCATCATACTACTCAGAATGGCACACAACTTAAAATTTATGAATTGTTTATTTCTGGAATTTTCCATGTAATGTTTTCAGACTTTGGCTGACTATGGTTAACTGAAACCGTGGAAAGCAAAACCTTGCATAAGGGG
>JAQIFY010002513.1:0-13271 GCA_028533085.1 Varecia variegata | reverse complement strand
GCTGAGCACCGTGACAGGGCTCCTGCGCACCTACCTGGCCCAGGCATCGCCCCGCTCTCCAGGAGCACAGGCAGGCGGAGGCTAGGCTGAGACTGGAGGCACCCGCCCAGCCCACGGGCACTCACTGAGCTCGAAGCACAACCTGGCACCCTCGCACCTTGGTATGTGCTGGTTGCAGGAGTCAGTGAATGAGTGAGTGAAGGAATGAGTGAGCAAGACAATGAGTGAGCAAGTGGATGACGAATGAGTGAGTGGATGAATGTATGACTGAACAAGTTAGGGAATGAGTGAATGAATGAGTGATACATGAGTGAGTGAATAAGCGAATGAGTGGATGAGTGAGTGATGAGTGAGTGATGCATGAGTGAGTGAATGAGTGAATGAGTGAGCAAGTGAATGATGAATGAGTGAATGAATGATGCATGAGTGAGTGAATGAGTGAGCAAGTGAATGATGAATGAGTGAATGAGTAATGCATGAGTGAATGAGTGGATGAGTGAGCAAGTGAATCATGAATGAGTGAGTGAATGAGTGAATGAGTGAGTGAATGATGCATGAGTGAGTGAATGATACATGAGTGAGTGAATAAGCAATGAGTGGATGAGTGAGCAAGTGAATGATGAATGAGTGATGCATGAGTGAGTGAATGAGTGAGCAAGTGAATGATGAATGAGTGAGTGAATGAGTGGATGAGTGAGCAAGTGAATGATGAATGAGTGAATGATGCATGAATGAGTGAATGAATGATACGTGAGTGAATAAGCGATGAGTGGATGAGTGAGTGAGTGAGCAAGTGAATGAGTGATGCATGCGTGAATGAGTGAATGAGTGGATGAGTAAGCAAGTGAATGATGAATGAGTGAATGATGCATGAGTGAGTGAATGATACGTGAGTGAATAAGCGATGAGTGGATGAGTGAGTGAGTGGATGAGTGAGTGAGTGAATGATGGATGAGTGAGTGAATGAATGAGTGGGAAAATGACTGAATGCGACACAGGACAGATGGGCCAGTGACCCGGTGTTGCTGTCACAGCCCCCTCAGGCCCAGGGTTAGGCAGGGCACTCACCTGGCCTCCCCACCATCGTCTGCGCAGCTCCTGCTGCACAGCCAGCCCCTACCCTACCTGGCTCCCCTGGGTCCCTGCACACACGTCTGTCTGAGCCTCCAGGGCCCCTCCCTGGCCCTCCGCTGGAAGTCTCCACCTCACCTGTGGGCTCCTTTTGGGAAGCCACCACCTCAGGAAAGCCCTCCTTAAGCCCCAGGCTAGGTTAGGTTGGGGTTCACCACAGCTGCATGTGCACGCATGCACGCACACACTCAGGCATCCACGCAAACCCAGCCTCCAGGGCAGCCCTCCTGTGGCCCTGGCCATCTTGTCCTTGACAATTTCTGGCTCCATCTCCCACCATAGACTAAGGACCCCAGAGCAGGGACCAGTCCCGTCTGCATTCGTACTGGCAGCTCCAGGACAGGGAAGGGACTGGGTGAGGCAGGGTTGATGACCGGCCCTGCTGCTTGGCCAGGGGCCTCAGAGAGAATGAGCGACATGAATGCTGCTAGTGGGGGAGCCGGGGCCTAGCACTTTGCCCCCCTGGCCCTTCCCCTAAATCCTGCATGGAAACCGCTGCGGAGGCGGAGGGGAGGCCCGGCCTAACCCTAACCCTAACACCTGTCTGATCCACCAGGAGGCCTGGGGAGTGACTCTAGGCTAGTCCAGGTGGAGGGGCGGGAGGGAGGACAGGCCGGGCCTGGGGCGGGGTCACCAGGGCAGCTCCCAGAGGTGAGTGCCAGCTCCCTTGGCTGTGGACTGTGCACCTCAGATTGCACCCCTCCCTCACCTCCACAAAATGGGAAGTGCCAACTCCCAGGCCCTTCCCAGAGGACCAGCCTGCATGAGCTTCCATCCTGCATGGCCTGTGGAGGGACAGTCAGGGCTGGGGCGTGGGCAGTGCGTGGTTCTGGGGAGAGTGGGGTAGGGTCCTGCACCACCATGGGCTGCACCGCCTGCTGGCCTATGGACAGCGAGGGAAACTGAGGCCTGGAGAGGGGGCCGGTAGGCCCCCTCTGGCTCCGGAGGAGCCCAGCGCCTGACAAGCCTGGGAGGGACATGTCATCCCCGCTGCAGCACTGCCCCCTGCCGGTGGTGTGGGCCGCACCTCCCCATGGGAACTCCGGGACCTGTCAGTTGGGGCGGCTCTTGGAGGCAGAGTGCGCACTGCACCATGGTCCCCGGAGCTCCCAGGTGGGGACGCCCACGAAACGTGGGTGCAGCCGGCCTCTGGAAGCTCAGAGAAGAGAGGGGCTGCTCCCTGGGCCAGAGGATTCAGGAGGGGGCTTCACTGGGAGCTGGGCCCAGAAGGGGCGGGCGGTTCTGACCCACACTGAGCATGGAGGCTCCTAAGGGCCCGGCGACTCCTTTGGCTTCAGGGCGCCCGCTCCGCGGGCCGCACACACCCCTCCCTGCCCTGCACACACCCCCAGCCTCTCACCTTCTCATCAGGCGTGGGAGAAAACATCTTCTCCTCCTGGGGGTGCTTGGAGAAGTCGAAGGGGTAGGACACCACGAGGTCGCCCCCATGGAGGCTGGCCGAGAGCACAAAGGGTATGGTCCGCATCCACTTCATTATTGCCTTGGTCTCGGGGGCCACCTGCCCCAGACAGAGGAGGCGCCCTCAGGGCTGGGCATGCCTGCTGACCACTCTGCCACTCCACGGGCCTCCCCAGCCCTCTGTGCTTGGGGCCCAGCGCACCCCTGACAGAGCGTGTGGGCACTGTTGAAGGTCTCCGCGAGGAAGCGCCGTCCGGCCAGGACAAAGTGGCTTCAGCAGGGCTCACCCATCACTGAGCACCTGCCAGGGACTCGTGTTTTCAACGTTATTCCCTGAATCCCAACAACAACCCCGTGAGGAGCTGTCCCCATTTCACAGACAGGCGACTGAGGCTTGGAGGGAAAGGCAGGACCTGAGGGTCCCAGAATGATCTGGGACGATGCTCGGGGGGACAGGGTGTGCAGCGGCGGCTCCTACCTTACCCCACCAGTAGTGCTGCGGGATGGGGATGTGGTCACTGCGTAGGCCGCGGGTCTCGGCCAGCTGGTAATACTCCGACGTCAGGTCTGGGAAGTTGCGGTTCAGGTCCAGGTTCTGTGCGTTCTGCCTCCCACTTGTCCACCCGTTGTAGCTGGCACCCTAGAACACAGGCCAGTCCCCAACAGAGGGTCAGCACGTCCCAGCCTGAGTCCTTGCAGATGGAGGCCTGGGGCCGGGCTGAGGGTCGGAGCCCGGATGTCAGGCTCTCTCTGGCTGTATGCCATGGGCGCCAGTGTGTCTGGCTGGCAGCCCCAGCCTCCTCTCCCGCCTCCTGGCCCCTCACAGCTGGCACTGCCATGCCGTTTTCTCTATCATACGCATCACCTTTGTAATACACCTGGAATCATCAGCGCCTCCCGTCCCCTCCCTGCCCTGCCGAAGCAGGACCTTGCTGAATCCCCCCCACCTAAAATGACCAGCCCATAGTGCTACTTGTAAAAACTGCCAGTAAATGAACAGATGAGGAGGCATCAGGCCCACAAGACCCAGATATCGGGGTGCTCACTTCGGCAGCTGCCACCTCATAGCCGTCGGGGTTCATGGAGGGCAGCAGGTGGATGCGGGTGGTGTTGACCAGGCGCTGAATGCGGGGGTTGCCCAGCAGGTACTCAGAGCACAGGTACTGGGCCAGGTAAATGAGCATCTCACGCCCTGCCACTTCGTTGCCGTGGATGTTGCCGATGAGTTTCACCTCAGGCTCCACTGGGGGAAATACAGGGACTCAGAGCCTTGTCCCAAAGCCCTGGGGTCCCCAGAGGCTCCACCCCCTGCCCCCAGCCAGGCTCCCCAAATGTGCTGGGACCAGTCCATACTTATTTTGACTCAAGAATATCTGTGTATAATGAGGTCTCATCAAGGTCATCACTTTTGTTGAGCTCAATTTTTATGTTTAGCCATAATTATTAGCATGACACATCAAAGGTATGAATCATCGATCCATGTGAATTTCATTGATAGCCACTCTTCATGTTCATGTAACAAGTCAAGGTGCACATTGGCGCTTAGCTGGGAAAGAAGATGGTCTTCAAATGGTTGGATGAGAATGAATGGATGGATGGTGAGGATGGATGGATGGATAAGGATGGGTGGATGATGAATAGATGAATGGATGAATGGATGAGTGGATGAATGGGTGGGTGGATGGATGGATGGGTGGATGGCGGATGGGTGAGTGGGTGGGTGGATGGGTGGATGGATGGATGGATGGTGGGTGGATAGATGGATGGATGGATGGGTGGATGGATGGATGGATGGGTAGATGGATGGGTGAATGGGTGGATGGATGGATGGATGGCAGAATGGTGAGTGGGTGGATGGATAAGTGGATGGATGAGTGGATGGGTGGATGGTGGATGGATGAATAGATGAATGGATGGAGGGATAGATGGATGATGGATGGATGGATAGATGGATAAATGGATGATGGATGGGTGGATGGATGGGTGGATGGATGGATGGATGGATGGGTGGATGGTTGGATGGATGGTGGGTGGGTGGATAGATGGATGGATGGATGGGTGGATGGATGGATGGATGGTGGGTGGGTGGATAGATGGATGGATGGATGGGTGGATGGATGGATGATGAATAGATAATGGATGAGTGGATGAATGGGTGGATGAGTGAGTGGGTGGATGGATGAGTGGATGGATGGGTGGATAGATGAATGGATGGGTGCATGCCAGATGGGTGAGTGGTGGATGGATGGATGGTGGGTTGGTGGATAGACGGATGGATGGATGAATGGATAGATGATGAATAGATGGATGATGGGTAGATGGATGGATGAATGGATAGATGGGTGGATGATGGATGAATAGATGAATGGATGGAGGGATAGATGGATGAATGGATAGATGGATGGATGCATGGATCAATGGATGGATGGGTTGATGGATGCATGGATGAATAATGGCTGAGTGAATAAATGGGTGGGTGGATGCAGGAATGGATGTATGAAGGGATGAATGAATATACTGTGGGAAGAAGAGTGGATGGACTCTTAGCCTTATTAGCTAGTGATCATGGGAAAGTCACTCCTCCTCTCTGAGCCTCATGTCGCTCACCTAGAAAATGGCATCTCCCTCCCCAGCTGTGTGCAACAGGGACCTCCAGGGGTCAGAATGCATGTGACTTGGATTCCACATCCCAGGTGTGGAATGTGGCTTTCCACACCAGTCACCTCCCTGGCTCCTCTGCACAGGGGTCACCCCTCATCCTCAAATTCCAATGCCACAGGGAGAGCTCCTGCCTTCCACCCAGAGCACACCACAGCTGAAGTGAGGAGCAGAGTGGGGCTTGGGGGCCAAAATGCAGCCAGACAACCTCTGGCCCCAGTGGGAGATGGGCCTTTGGGTTCATGGCATCCATGCTGCCCAGGCCAATAGGATGAAACTGGCTGGGGTGGCCATCCCAGAAAAGGGACTCAAGCTGATTAACCAAGAGGAGATGCATTTTTCAGTAACTCATGAGGACCAAGGGTCGAATGGAGACTCTTTTTCTAGATCGATCCTGTTTGACTAGTGCATTCATGTGGACAGGTAAGCTGGGGGCCCGGGCCGAGGCAGGACTCCCGGAGGCCTTGCACTTGCCCTGTGTGCTGAATGCTGTCAGTGCCCAGGGTGGGGACCTGTGTGGCCGTCCCCACTTCCCCACACAGGAGGGGCTGGGTCTTTGCTAGAGCACACTAGATTCTCAGACACCACCTGCCCGAGTGGCCCTCTGCAACTTAGAGTAGGCAGCAAGCTAGAGCTGCAGTAAAGGGTGATTCCTAATTGGCTCTGCAAGAAGGTAGCTCCAAAGGAGCAGTAGCATCTAGCATTTTCCATGCTGCTCCCTCTCATCTCAAAGCAGGATCTCTAAGCCTGTGTGGATGGGAAGAGACTCAGGTGTTTAAGTGGAAAAACCACTTTCTTCATATCACTCTGTGGTATCACGTTCCACAGCACTTTGGAAGAGCAGGTCAAGTGCGCGTCGGGACCACAGGCTGCACAGAGCTGCCTGTCATCCAACTTCTAGGACAAGGTTGTAAAGCAGTGAAAGTGCACAGTGCACGGTCCCATGTGCCCTCCACACACACGAGGGCCTGGCACTCCCACAGTTTTTTAAGGGGCTCGTTCTGCTCGTCTGTGACACCCGGACCATGCCTGGCCCCTCCAGCCTCCCTGCAAGCCACATCCTGCACCACTTTCTGCTTTACATTTCTGGTTAGTTTTACGTCTGTTCAGTCCCCACCAGATCAGTGTCCCCATTGCTACTAGTCTAGTTGCCACCAGATTTTCAAGTAAAATGGATATTCTGGGGAAATCCTTTCTATATACGGCAGTTTCACATGCCCTGTGGGATGTGGCCATGCACCTTCAGTACCTCTGCCTCAACTGGTGCCCCAAATTCACCCAACTTGTGCACCCCAAGGCCAAGTGGGGCTGGCCTGGACCCCAGGCGCAGGGCTCACTCAGCTCGTGCTGGCCTGGGCGGCCCGAGAACTCAATGACCAGCAGCTCCTTGCCATCGAAGCTGCGCCCAATGCTGTAGGTCTTGGCCACATGGGCGCAGCGGGCGGCCGTCCTCTTCAGCACGCGCACCATCTGGGCGTAGGAGTGGTGCGTGAAGCGGATGAAGGTTGGTGGCAGCCCTGAGGGCAGCGCCTCCTCAGCCTCCAGACCTGCTGGGGGAGAGTAGGGAGCCAGGGTCAGTGTCTGGTGCCCGCAGCCCACCCACCCATGGCTGCCCCTTCCACCCCACCTCTCCCCTGCCACTGCCCATGGACGCCCGGTCACACCTGGCACCCTCATGCCCCCACTGCACGGCAGGGACGTGGTGGTGGGACCCACATGTCTCCCTGAGTGGCTCTCTGCCCACCTGTGTTTATGTTTTTAATTAAAATTCCCTTTGTAATATTTAGAACAATGCCTCCAGCCAACAGCAGCACCGGGGGGTGGGGGTGGGTATATAAAGCACAACAGTTCCTAACGTTACTGTGATTAAAAGTAATATGCAGTCACGCTGGGAAATCCCTAAAATACAGAGCAGCAGAATATAACAGAAAAGACATATCTACAGAGTCCTCGACCCACAGGTGTGCTGCTGCTGACTTTCTGTGTCTCGTTTTCCGTGACCATCGAGTGTAATCACCGTGTTCTGCTTTGTTTATGTGGCACCGTGTTTAAGTGGCACCGTGGTGTAAACAGTGTCCACGCCAACACACATCGGGTGAGCACAAGCTACCACTCGCTGTTGGTGCTGTGACAGTGACGGCGTTAACAACACAGCAGACAGCGCCTGCCCTAACCCAACCCTCACCCTGCACCAGCGGGAAGAAAGGAGGGCAGGGAGGGGAGAGGTTCCTGACCTGTCTACTGTCCACCCCATCCCACTCGCTAGAGCAGAAACACCCTGAGGACAGCCCTGGGGACCCGCAGCCCCCACCCTGCCGAGAGGTCCCTGCAGGCCCACAGAAGCCGAGGTCCCTGCAGGCCGGCCCCAGGGACCACAAAGAGTTAATGCTTTTCCCCAAGTGTCTCACTCGCCTGTGGTTTTGTTTCTGCTCAAAAAGGTTCTCGAAGGGAAAGAAAGCAGATGGAACAGGCAATTTGGTGGCGGAGACGCCTGAAATAATCTCTCTCAGTAACCTCCTCGGGCTCTCCCAGGGCAGCGGGCTTGGCACCAGGAGCCGCCTGGCTTCCTTCCCCCATCCCTGGCCTCCCACAGCCACCGCCACCACCCTGTCGCGCCTCTGTGGGGGCTGAGGGCCCTTCGCAGGCAGCCGGCTCCACTGCAACTGCACAGAACCGGGGGTGGACGGCCCCTCTCGGACCGGAGCACCAGGGCCAGCCCTGTGTCCCCACATGGCCCAGCCCAGACTCCGCCCCAGAGGCAGGTCTGTCCCCTCCCCCGCCATCCTCAATGTCCCAGCACAGAGCCATGTATACAGTAGGTGCTCAACAGCTGTTTGACGGACAAAGCAGTCCATCCATCAGTGACTGGCCTGGTCACTCCCCGGGGCCTCTGCTTCCTCCTCCGAGACAGGAGGTGAAGAGCCAGCACCCGCCTGTTGTGAGCTGAGGGGAGAGGGTGCCTGCGTGGTGCCCGGCGCCAGCCCCGTGAACCTGCTCAGGACTGGACACTGCGGCACGGCACACACTGGCACACGAGGCTGCTCAAAGTTAAGTTTAAAGTCATTTAAATGAAGTAAAAGGAACACGTCAGGGCCTCAGTCACGATGGCCACGTGCCAAGCGCTCGGTGGCCACTCTCTGGGACAGCACGGTGGCACCTTCCCCCTACACAGGACGCTCTGCTGCCAGTGCTGCCGCAGGCCACTCTGGGTCTATGGTGGGTCCCCACTTCCTGCCGGAGGGGTGGACGACAGACTCAGGGAGGCCCCGCAGGCCACCCAGCACCGGGCCCACTGTGACCTCTCTGCAACCTCTGTGACCTCTCTGTAACCTCTCTGCATGGCGGACACGAGTGACCCACTGCTGCCAGGCTGCTGCTTTACCCTAACTGATCTGTCCATACCAGACACCAGACCCTATCTCCCCGAGTCCCACAGCCCAAGGGCCACACACCCCACCCTGAGGAGTCCACTCCAGGCCAAAATTCCCCGTGTGACCTGGAGGCCCAGACACAGGCAACTGTGAGGCTTTGCTCACCCAGACGAGGTGCACAGCGGGCCCTGCAGTGCTCTGGAGGGACGCACGGGGACCTGGCCACAGGCCAGCCCTGCGCACGCCCACGTCTGCTCCCGGGGCACCTCCATCCCTCACACCCCACGTCTGCCCCCTGAGAACCTCCACCCCCTCAAGCCACATGTGCCCCCGACCAGGGGCATCTCCGTCTCAGGCCTCCTCATCGGAGCCTGGGCAAGGCACAGCCTGGGCGGTGGGACAACCCTCCCTCTGCACTGAGCCCACCTGACCCCTGCCTGGCACCCTGCTGGGGCCACAGGGCCAGCACCTGCGCCATCGCAGCCCCTGGGAAAGCGTCAGCTGCTCCCTTCATGTGGCTCTGACCTCACTGACCACCTGGATGCCTGACTGTCCCACTGCTGACAGTCCCCAAGGCCTTCCCTTACCCCGAAGCTTCTCCAGCGGGTCGTAGCAGACTTCCTCCTCGCGCGCAAAGTAGCGGTGGCAGTCGAGGAAGTAGGGCCAGGCCATGTCGATGGCATCAAAGGCAGGCTGACAGGCCTCACGCAGGCTGTCGCAGACGTGCCGGCAGGGCCTGAGCGCCCGGCCGCCCTCGCACCGGGGCGCCAGCACGGCGCAGCCCAGCAGCCGCAGGTCGGGGTTGCACTGGCCCTCCAAGAGGTGGTGCAGGACACTCAGCAGGATGTACTCGGAGCTGGCCTCCACCGCCTCCCGCGACCGGTGCTCCAGCGGGGTGGGGAAGGTGGTGTGGTTGTAGGTGGCATCGCTGCAGGTCCTGAGCTGCAGGCCCACGCAGGAGGCTGGGGAGGCAGGTCAGCATGTCACTCCCTCCCGTGATGGCCCACATCCCATGTCAGGCACTCACGAGGGGCCTGCTCTGCCCACTCAGACCCCACCCATGGCCAGGGCCTGCAGGGACGGAGCCACCTGCCATCTGGCCGGGGAGGGCCAGCACAAGGGTGGCTCTGGAGGAAGCTGGCGCCTGCAGGACAATGAGAGAAGGGTCCTGAGACGGACTGGGCTCAACCCCTCCTAGTGAGCAAGCCAGGGCAGGCCACTAGGAGCCTGAGGGTGCAAAGTGGGGACAGGAAAGCAGGCAGCAGTCATGGGGACGGTTCCCTCATGTCAGGGCCCATGAGAGAGGCCAGCAGACTGCATTAGGGAGAGATAGATGCAAACTGCCCTGAAGACACAGCCCCAGGGCAAAGAGGTCCCCAAAGATGCACGCTGCCTGGACCGACTTGTGTTGCTGGGGAGAAGGCCGACCCCTAGTTGGCGAGCTGGGGCCCAGGGCCTTGGCGAGAAGGGGGGATACAGACAGCTGCGTCTGGCCTGGGTGGTCTCTTCTGCATCTTGCAAGGACGTGTCAAGCCCAGGTGGGAGGTGGGGTCTTCACTCTCGCTGGGCAGTTTCACGCTCAATCATCATGGCTGTTTTTCCAGCCCAAGAGTGGAGTCCAGCCCAGTGTGGACGGGCTCCCACCTGCCACGCAGGGCCCTCCAGACCCCTGTGCTGCAAGATGCTGTCCCTGCAGCCGCTGCTCCGCACTCGAGCCCCTGGTGCCTTCTCCTGTCCTCAGACGGACTTTGCGGAGCAGCATCACATGACACCAGTCATGCGTGACATCTCGCCACTTTCCACGTGAAAGTTTAGCAAGGACAGGTCTGTTTCTGCTCAGCATTCCTCTGCTCAGTACATTTGCTATATGCCATTGGCTTTTGTGCTGGGAAAAATTTTTCCTGATTTTTTAAAAAGTCTAATCCCTCCACTAGAATATGCCAGATGCCCCAATCTGGCCGGAGGTGACTTGAAGGAATGTTTGCTTCTTTTAGAGAACCGGCTTTGTCCTGAGCACTTCAAATACACGGGATCCCACATAATTCTCAAAATCACCCCAGGAAGTCAATACACCCCTCCTCTTCCTCATTCTACAAAGTAGGAAATCGGGGTCCAGAGGCGGAAGAGGACTTGCCCAAGGCCCGGCTCACGGGTGCCCGGCACAGAGCTGCCGGTCCAGAAACGCACGCAGACAGGCCACGCAGCCTGGGCTGACGTCCGGGGCTGCCCCGTCGGGTGGGGCCTGGGATCTGGGAGACACCTCTGGGGGCCGGGCAGGCAGAGCAGGGTGGGCAGCTGTGCACCCGAGGGAAGGGGGGACCAGTTCATTGTGTCTAATTTCTAGCTGTGTAAGGAGGGGTTTGGGTTTGATTAATGGGCCGTGTTATTCATTACCCACTTGGAAACTCGGGTTCGGCTCTCTAAAATATTTTGATATCTGGAGGGGCCGGAGCACGGCTACAAAACAAAACCGGGGGAGGTCCAGGTACTGTACCGCTCTGTGCAGCTGCGGGCCTTTGACATTCACCTGGAAAGAGACACAGCAGCGTTAGGGACACGGCCACTGCCGCTCACTCATCCCACAACTGTGCCCGTTGTCGGCTGAGTGCTCTCGGGGTCCCAGCCTGGGCCACCTCCGCCAGGGCCACTCATTTAGTTTTCACAGCAGCCTCTGAGGTAGACACGGCTGTCGCCCCGAGTCTCAGGCGGGCCACGTGGCTTGCTGAGGAAAGACAGGCGGCAGGCGGCGTGGCTCAGGGCCTCCATCCGGCGCAAGCCGGGCTGACCAGCAGGCGCCGGCAAACCCTCTCCGGTGTACAAAGCCCCACCTCAGGGTGTCGGCCAGCTACCATGGTGTAAATATTAATACTCCCATCACGGCCAGTCTCAAGCCTCCAGAAGTTTAACAACTAATTCTCACGGGATTCCGGAATATTTAACAGTCAGCCGCCAGGAGCCCATACTGGCTCCACCACACCCCTGACGCTGACCCCGCGTTATTCGAAACCCCGCCAAGAGTCAGCCGAGTGCAGGCTCCCGGCCCTTGAGAACACGTTGCAAGAGGGAGTCTCACCATTTATGGACTGGGGACCCTCTTCCAAGAAAAAAAGGATCAATACGCAAAACTATCCTTGCAACTGTGGGGTTTCAAGGGCCCTCCCCAAAGGCCAGACCCCTGGACCCAACAGCAAGACCCTGAGGAGGCCAAATAAAACCGACACCCACTGCTGCGTTTCCTGTAGAAGCAGGTGCCAAGCGCTCCGTGGGAAGGGTGGACTGACAGCGAGGAGCTCGGTGCCAGTGTCGGCTCAGGTGGCCCTGGAAGGGGCCTCACGGCCGGCCAGGAACAGCGGAGGCCAAGCCGCAGGTGTGGAACTGCGGGCGGGGGGCAGCCAGGGGCAGGGGGACGAGAGGCTGGAGACAGAGGAAAAGGTTCTGCTCCTGGAGCCCTACCTGAAACCCAGGACTGAGCCTTGGGGCTGGGAAGGGTGGGCTGCTTTTAGGAGTTCACCTTAAAGTTTGGGGGTTGTGTCTGAGCCCGTGCGGGTAAGCAACCGACAGCAGCTCCCCACACGGAGACGCCGTGGGAGTGTGGACCTGGTCCCACTGTGCTGGCCGGGCTCCCTCTCCCGAGACACTCCCAGTGCTTGGTTTCCCCACGGTGGCCCGGGCAGCCGCAGACCTCATCCCCACGCTGACGAGCGCACAAAGCTCTCGTGGGATGGTGGCGTTCGGGGTCCCTTCCCAACACCAGGAGCTCATATAGCAACACCGGTTTCCACCCTCGTAACTGACGACAAAAGAGCCACACAAGCTCATTTAGGGCGTGCAACAGGGAGTGTGCAGAGGGCCTGGGAGGACGCCTGTTGCCCTTGGACCCACTGTTCCTCCCTGTCCAAACCACAGGCTTGGAGAACACTGACCGTGTGCCTCGCGGGCAGTGGGGGCAGGGAGGAGGCCCAGCACCAGACCTGGGAGGGTCTGGGCTCCAACCCCACCCATCACAGCAAGGAGACCTGGACGAGGGGCTCTTTTGTGCCTCATCGTCCCACTGTGTATGGGGCTCATTACGATTCCTCTGTGGGGATATTGTGAAGCTTCTACGGGATGGCAGCGCCCCCAGCCCGGCACGGGATCCGGCATGGGGGGTGTTCCCTAAGCAACAGCCGCACCACTGCCGCTCCTGTTTCATAGCAACCTGGGACAACGAGCGGGAGGAGTCCTTGTTGTTCTAACTGGCCGGTGCCACTTGGGGAAAGCAACGGGCAACAGTGTCATCTTCCTGAAGTGTCTGGGCAATGGGACAGCAGCTCTGACCCGACAGAGGCTGAGTGTGCTCCGGCCTGTGCCCGCAGATGCCCGAGCACAGGTGGGGCGCGAGTTGGCAACAGGTGGCTTCAGTGCCCCACACAGCATGACCGCTCGCCCTTGGACCTGCAGGCGTGGGACTCGCGGGGTACCCTCACGGACACCCTGTGGGACTCAGAGGCCATCACAGTCCTGAGTGTTCCCAGATGTGTGCTCCCACCCCTCTGTGGAAGGAAGGAGCCATGACTTTAGGGAAAAAAGGAAAGAAAGAAACTGGCCCAGGCTCCTGCACCGTTCTCTGCCCGTCTGTGCAGCCAAAGACAGCATGCTGGGGGAGCAGATGAAGGGCTCACATCTGCTCAAGCCCCGCGCGGACACCTGTCC
>JAQIFY010002512.1:0-13271 GCA_028533085.1 Varecia variegata | reverse complement strand
GCCCACCACCTGTTTTTATAAATAAAGTTTTATTGGAACACAGCCACCCTGTTCATTTACATATCATCTATGACTGCTTTTTGCAAAGTTGAGTAGGTATAGAAGCGACCATATGGTCTGCAAAGTTGAAAATATTTATCTGGCCCTTCATAGAACATGTCTGCTGACCCCTGCCCTCCAGAGGTGGGGAACCTGCAGCCTTAAGGTCACATGTGGCCTTCTAGGTCCTTAAGTGTGGCCTTTTGACTGAATCTGAATTTTGCAGAGCACATCCTTGTATTAAAAGGGGTGCAGCAGAGAAAGATGAAGCTTTTCTTGCCTCCTTTGGTGCTTAAAAAAGAAAAATCTTGAAATCAGAAGGCTGCAGTTTCCCCACCCCTGCCAGAGACCATGTCTTACCATTAACAGTTTCTTACTATATTCTGATGAATACAGCTCCTAGTAAATAACGGGCGCTCAATAAACACTAGTGAACGAATCCCCTGGTCCCCAAACCTGTGTTCTTTCCATCACGGTGCCCTGTTGAGCTTATTGCATCAGCCGAGATTCAATTTGACGAACCAGCTTGTTCTTTTTTTCTCATGTTGAGAGCCACCCTGAAAGGGCCTTCAGAAGCTCCAGGGCCTCTCTTCACGACTGACTAGTTTGGGACAGCTTTACCAGGAAAAGGAGATGGCTGAGCTGTGCATTCGGGAGGTGGATTTCTCATCTGTGTAAAATTGCACAGCTGTCTCAAACGGTGAGATGTAGTACAGAGGTAATGTTGCTGAGGTCTTTGCCGACATCTGGAACGTGGCTGTTAGCATCTTAACGCCTGTATTTTCCGGGGTTCCAAACCAAGTGTGGGTTTCTTTCTTTTCCACTCTTTTACTAAATAGCCTCCATGTGCAGCACAGTCTGCCAGCAGCAGAACCCACATGGCATCTGGGCACAGGCAGGGCTGAGGGGCCCGTGGCAAGGGGAAGCAGTGCCCTGCCCTCCAGGCAGCTATCACGAAGCGCAGGTATTTCTGTTGGAAACACTGCAGGATGTGGCCTGGAGGGCCAAGGCAGAGGCTGTGTCTGTAAAAGCCAAGGCCCTGGCTGCAAAGGTGTGTAAATGAAAGAGACAGTTTCTCTGCCATGGCTGTTCTAAGCCTGTATTCCCAGCAGGGGCTCACGTTGCATCTGGCTGCAATATTAAATACTGAGATGCACCACAGAAGCTGCCTGCCAAGGAGCTTTGGAACACAAACCTTGCTGCCAAGGTGATGGGTCACAGAAAAGCAACTTGGGATATCGGGTTCATGGGGCAATTTGAGTGACCATGGCCAGGAAGGAGGGCAGAGGACCTTGAGGCTAATCAGGCTCTCTTCCTGGTACAGAGAGAGTTTCCCTGGATGCTCTTCTGCAAAGTAATCAGTTTAAGATAAAAACGTTGCTTGTGTCCTAATAAAACAGATTTTGGCATAATCTCACTTAACCACAACACCCTGTGTGTATGTGTATACAAAGAAGACTGACTGTACCTTTTGATATACTGATGCCTAATCAGAAAACCTTTTTTGAGTATCAAGGATGATGGAAAATATTTCAAACACTTAATAGGCCAGACAGTGAACACAGGGTTAAGAACCTGTGCTTTGGAGTGAGACATCCAATCTCAGTAGTACAGTTCTGGGAAGATACCCCAAAGAATTGAAAGCTGGGACTTGAACAGATTTTGTACACCCATATGTGTACAAATGGTGTACTCAAGTGTCCGTTGATAGACGGACGGATGTACAAAGTATGGCACATACATACAATGGAATATTACTCAGCCCTAAAAAGGAAGGACATTCTGACACATGCGACAACATGGATGAACCTTGAAAACATTATGCTGAGTGAAACAAGCCAGCCACAAAACGACAACTATCGTATGATCCCACTTATGTTAGGTCCCTAGGGTAGCCAAATTCATAGAGACAGGAAGTAGAATGGTGGTCGCCAGGGTCTGAGAGGTGGGGCGTGGGGATGCGGAGTTAGTGTTTAAAGGGTACAGAGTTTCAATTAGGGAAGATGAAAAATTCTGAAGATGATGGAAGTGGTGGTTGCACAGCAATGTGAATGTATTTAATGCCACTGAGCTGTAGACTTAGAAGTGGTTAAAGTGGTAAATTCGATGTTATGTATATTTTATCATAATAGGAAAAAATCTCTTTACTGGCTGTGTAACCTTAAGCCAGTTACTTCGCCTCTCTGTGCCTCCGTTTCCTTATTATGACATGGGACTCATGACAGAATTTCTGTAAAAGGGTTGTGGTGAGGATAAAAAAGAAGCTGCAACGAGGCTCTTAGCGCAGCTACCTGAGCGTTAAAAGGGCTCACTGAACGCTGGCGTTAGACAAGCAAATAACATCTCACAGCTGTCTGATTGTTCACAAGGAGCATGAGAACATCAGCTGTCACTCTAGAGAGCTGGGGACATGGGAGGCATGAGCACTGAGCGCCGGTTATACAAAGGAAGGAGATTTGTTTTGAACCAACTCCTTATCTTAACTGGTTTTGTGTTTCTTCCTAGACTTGTCAATTCCCCTGTGCTCACACATGAAGCAAAATGAAGTGGAAACTGGACAAATTATTTTACTTCTCTCGGGCCCAGTCTCCCACTTGTGAAATGACTTGGATGAAATCAGTGGTTCCCAAAAACGGGCCCGAAGATTGGCCTCGGGGCTGATGTCACATAACGGAGCTTGTTATGAATACAGATCTCGGGGCTCCCCGCAGGGGTACTGCCGGGTCATCGGGGGTGTGGGGGCTGCTTGGGCATTTAGGAAGTTCCCCAGGTGATTCTGACTAGCAGCCAGGTGCTGGGTCCTCCGAAGTGGACTCCAAGGTCTCCTCCAGTGCTGACAGCCTGTCCTCAACCTTGGCCACATCTGAGCATCACCTGGGAAGCCTGGACAATTACCTTTCCCGGCTTCATTCCCAGAGGTTGATTGAATGGGTCCGTGATAGGTTCCAGGCGTGGGGATTTTGAGTAAGTGCCCAGGTGATTCTAACGTGCAGCCCGCACGGAGGACAATTCTAGAATAGTGGTTCTCGCCCTTGAGCAGCATCGGAATCAGCTGGAGGGCGTGGGGAGCCATAGATGGCCGGGCCCCCTGAGGTTCTGAGTCAGCAGGTTTGGTAGGGCCGGAAAATTTACATTTCTAACAAGTTTCCAATGATGCTGATGCTGCTGGATTGGAGAACAGTGTTTTAGAGCCTTAGAGGGTGTCCCTTAGACCAGCAGCAGAGACACCACCCAGGGGCTTGTTAGAAACGCAGAACCCAGGGCCCAGCCCAGGCCTGTGGAATCAGAGTCTGCAGTGAGATCCGAGTCTGAGAACAACTCTGCTCTCAAAGCTTCCGGGTTCCTACTTTCCTTGTATTCTAGAGAGGAAGGAGGAGAAGGAAGGCATCTTTTCTAGAGCAAGAAGCAGTTTTTGGAAGAGTCCAGCGGCTCAGCCCTGAGCGAACAGGCGCAGCCTCGTGTTTGCCAAGGCCCCACGCCCCCCTCCAGCGCCCCTGCGTGTGCCCCGCGCGGCGAGAACGGTCCGAGTACCTTGGCGTGGTTGTAAATATCCACGCAGTTGTCGGTGTTGATGCTCTTTGCACAGATGATCTCACAGTGTCGCTGCAAAGCCTCCAGCTGGAAGAACTTGGCGGCAGACAGAAGCTATAAACCATAAAAAGAGTCGGTGAGGGGTGGGGAGGTGGACGGAAAGGGGCGAACAGCACGGAAATACAGGGGTGAGAAAACCCTCCTCTGCCACAGTAGCGTCACAGGTGAGGGCATGGGAAATAAAGCACAAAGGTGACACTAGAGGAATGGGACCATGATGGGACTCCACTGTGGGGGAGGATGGGGGGACGGCAGGGGCCAAGTGCACCAGATTCACACCTATCACAGCTGAAGGGAAAACCCCCAAATTATGTCCAGAAATAAGGGTGAAAATAAGAGTCTACCATTAGCAAGGTGGATATGGACCTGGCTCACGTCCTCTGCGTCCAGGTCTCTGCTCAGACGTCCCCTTCTCAGCGGAGCCTCCCGGACCACCCGCCCTGCAGCTCCCTCCACCCTGTCTGGCTCCTCACGCCAGACGTGACGTCATGGCTGCCTCCTGGCTGGAGTCCAGGAGGGCAGGGACCTTTGTCCCTTTCCATCTTTGCCGCATCCCTGCACACAGTGCCACCCCAGAGGGCGGCAGAGCCTCCGCACAGCCTCGGCAGATGTGCGGAGGGAGTGACGGGCTTTGGGGAGGGAAGAGCTGAGAGCCAGAGTTCAAAGCTCTGCCTTTGGGGAAGGACTGAGGGAGGCGCTGGGGC
The DNA here is from genome assembly GCA_028533085.1 of Varecia variegata. Classification (NCBI taxonomy): domain Eukaryota; kingdom Metazoa; phylum Chordata; class Mammalia; order Primates; family Lemuridae; genus Varecia; species Varecia variegata. The sequence goes on along the minus strand of JAQIFY010002512.1, from coordinate 8,937 downwards.
GCTGCTTTGGTTGACAAGCTCCTCTGTGTGGTTTACGTGATTTCAACGTACACCCATTATCACAATTTTAAAATAATTTATTTTTGTTTTTGTTGAGGTTAGTCAACAGAAGGAGTGGGAGTAGGGAAGGAACAAAGAATCTGTAACTGGTTGTGATCAATCAGTTGTAAATATCCCTGTACTTGGACCAGCCTACAAAAATTGTCAAAAGTCAGTAATAGTGTGTGTATGTGTATGGGGGGGGCAGTGACCACAGGTTTCACAGAGTAAGAACAGGACAACGGGGCCACGCAAAGGACACACAGCCCTCATGACACTCACTGTGCTCCAGGCACTGTTCCAAGCATAGAACTTCTAAAATCCTCTCAGAAACGCAATGAGGTAAATACCTCCATTTTATAGGAGAGGAAACTGAGGCTCAGAGACCTTAAATCACTTGTCCAGGGTCACATAGCTCAGAAATGGCAGAGCCTGGATTTAAACCCAGTCTGGCCCAGAGTCCACGCTTGAACCACGGCGTGGGGTCGCCTGCTGGACAGTTGATCATGTCCTGACATCTCTAGACAGCCGGGCACCTTGGACTTCAGACAGCTGAGGATTCCTGGGGTGAATTTTGGCTTCTGGTTCAAAGCTCTCGGTTTTGAATAGGAAAACTGAAAAGAGTTCCACCCTGGAGGGGAGCAGGGGAAATCGTGGCCTTGCAAGGAAGGGAGAAGAAGCCAGGGTCCTGGACAGGGGAGGCTAGAACTGGCTGGATTACGTGAGGGGGACAGGGAGGGTGTCGGGAGAGAGACGGAGGTGGGCGTGGGCAGGGCTGTGCTGCACGCCCAGCGGATGGTCAGCCGGAGGAAGGCCGGGTGCATCGGCCCTCGGCTTCTGAGTCTTGGAAGAATGGACAGGCTTGTGATTGGAGGAATGTTTTTAGGAGGTATAATTCTTTTATAAATGACAAGGGAGAAGAAATCACCTGGGGTATTTCCTGATGACACCATTAGAGCCCCAGCTGTGCCCAGAGCTAAAGCTAGCCTCAGACTTTCTAGTAAATTTCCTGCCCCCCAATGCCAGTTAAAATGGGGTTTCATTCAGTGGCTATGGAAAGGTTTAGGCGAGCGCACTAGCACCCCCGTTTTTCCAGGGAGGGGCTCTGATGAAAGGCCCTTCCCGTGTGGGACGACTAAGCAGTCAGGAAGGAACAAGAGCCCCAAACCCTCAGCCAAATGAAAACCCAGCACAAGTCCTTCCAGACACCACTGATGCATGGTGACCCGTTTGCAGAGGTGCCATGCACCCAAGGGGAGCCGTGACAGGCCCATAGCGTTACGGGTTCCTTACCTCCATTATCTCGTTGTTTTTAATGAGCAGTGACTCTGGGCCGCCATAGTAGAGGTACTGCATGACCAGCTGGAAGAAAGGACACAGTGAAGAGTGTCAATGGCACAAACACAGTCATCTCAAAGCCATCAGAGGACATGTCAACTCAGGCTAGGTTTTTTTTTCTTTGAGACAAGGTCTCAATCTACTTTTTGCATGTGTGTGTTTATTTAAAAAAATATTGTTGGAAGCTTCATTGAGATATATTTTGTATAAACAAATGCACCTATGTAAAGTGTACCACACAGTGGTTTTTAGTATATTCGCAATGTGGTGCAACCATCACCACCATCTAATTTTACAGCACTTTCAACACCACCCCTCCAAAGAAACTCTGTACCCATTAGCAGTCAGCTCCATCCCCCAGCCCCCCGCCAGCCCCTGACAACCGCCTGCATCTGCCTATTGTGGACATTTCATATAAATGGAATCATACACCATGTGCTCTTTTGTGTCCGGCTTCTTTTACTTAGCATGATGCTTCGAGGTTTTTCCCTGTTGTCCCAGGCATGGATGCTTCACTCTTTTTCATAGCAGAACAACATCCCATTGTCTGCATACATTGCATTTTGTATACCCATTCATCAGCGGATGGAAATTTGGGTTGTTTCCACTTTTTGGCCATTATGAAGACTGCTGCTATGGATTTTTGTGTATCAATTTCCTTTCTTGGAGCTCATCTGCCCTCTGCCCTTCCCTCCCCCTCAACCCGATCGTCCCTGCCTTTTACGCTCTGACCACTCCCAACCACTCACCTGTGTCAGAACTTCCCACCCTGTCTTCTGGCCCCAAGCTTTTTCCCTCTGCTGCGATGCCCTCCCCTTTGCTATCTTTTGAGCTCAGTCCCCCTCCTCTGGATCTAGCTCAGTGGTCACCTCCACCAGGAAGTCTCCTGAGATCTCCTCGCTGCTTTCCTCCCTGTGTCTTGCCGGGCACTGCAGGGTTATTTCTCACTGGAGTGTGAGGGCACAGACTGGATCTTGCCCATTGCTGTGTCCTGATGCCTAGCACGGTGCCTGGCACACAGCAAGCGAACAGCGTGCAGGATGCACACGTCTAACATAAGCGTGGATCCTCCTCTCCCTCTTTTGTGTTTGAGTCTCCCATGTACCGACTCTGGGCTTTGGTGACCACCTGCCCGTTGCAGAGATGGTGGTACGCTGATAGTGGCCATGGCCGCAGCTTTGTGAAGTAACACAGCTTGGGTTACCCTCCCCTCTCTCGCCCTGATGGGTCATAAGCATTTGAAATACCAAGTCAGCAAATGCTGGGATATTGTCCTTATTAAAATCCGTTTATAAAAAAAATCAATTTATTCTCCTAGTCACCTCTCATTTATAAAGGCCAAACCAATAATAGCAATAACAAGAACCATAATAATGACTGCCCTGAGCTCTGGGCCTCTCCACTGACAGAGCACTTCTTGTCGCCTTGTCCCATTTATTCCAGGTTGGGCTGTGGACTGGAAATGCTGCTCCTCAGCGGAGGGAGATCCCGGGGCTAATGGAATTGAAATTGGGCTGTCCCATGCCACCTTCAGACTCTGCCGGCACAAGCCCTTCTGCAAGGGAGTGACGCAGACCCTCATCAGGCCTTTCACAGCGTTGTTTTTCTTGGCAGCTGCCAACGTGCATGAAGCAGGGACTCAAATGGCGCCACAGCCTCACGGAGGCCCCCGCGTCCAGGTGCAGCCCCAGCTGCGTCCGGCTCTTGCCTGCATGTGATGTTAAACGAACTTGGGGGCGGAAACCCAAAGCAGGCTCATTTGCTAAAATGCCTCTGTCAGCGTGGATGCAAGTGAGCAGGCCCCTGGGAGCCTCCATCTGGGTCGTGCTCAGCCCTCCTTGGCCTATTTCAAGCCACAAATGAGGCTTTTCTTCTTTTATGGGGAAGGGGCAGGCACACGGGAAAGTCCCCAGGGCCTATTAAATCGTCCCTTCCCATTACAGTCACTTGAGGCTAATGTGGCCAGGAAACCTTCCCCAGTCAAAAGCAATTACAGGCCTCGGATTCTTGGAGGCCGCCCTTCCCATGTAGGTCTCCGGCTCAGTGAAGCCGAGGTAGACACGTACTGAGTCCCGACGGCGGCCAAGTTCTATTACAGGAACCTGCCCCCTTAGTCCCGGGCTTAATGGCCTAAGTGTCCCCTTCACGAGCACCCAGAGCTGGGGGAGCCAGCATTTTCCAGCATCCAGCTCACGCTCCCAACTCTAATGGGCTGGAAGATTCTTTCCTGAGGGCTGAGTTTAGGGAGGGCCCAAGTGCCCGCAGCAGGGAGGAAGTTAAAGAACAGCTCTGGGAGTCACCAGGCCTGGTCTGAACCTCAGCCACTCATTCCTGTGTCTGAGCGCGTGCCCTAGTCCGTAAGGGGGGACAATGGCTGCCTTGCAGGGTGGCTGGAAGGAGCCAGCGAGGTGGTGGGCGGCAGTGGTTCTCAGAGTGGGGTCCCTGGAGCAGCAGCACCTGGGCTCCTGGTGGAAATGTGAATTCTCACACCCACACAATCAGAAACTCTGGGCGTGGGGCTCGGGAATCCGCATTTCAACAAGTTGTCTGTGTTTAGCAAGCATCTCACCCTTTCCAGGTGATCCTGAGAACTGCTAACGTGCAAGACATGCTGTAACTTAGGGCGCAGGCTCCCCTCCTTGGCTGCACACTGGGATAAGGGGCAGAGGGGCGAGACTTCAAAATGTTGACACCTGGTGGGCCCCCACCCCTAGATTCTGCCTTAATTGGTCTGATTAATGGCCTGGGTGTTAGGAATTTTCAAAGCTCCCCAGGTGATTCTAACGTGCAGCTGAAGTTGAGAACCATTGGCTTTGAGCCTTATCCTAGCTAATACTTAAGAAATGGGAACTGTCCTTATTGTCATTATTCCCACTTAGAAAGAGCATTCTAGAAAAAAGTCACCAGGGTTTGCTACCCGACAGATTGGGTCCAAATCCTGGCTCTGTCACTAACTAAGACTAAGACTTCGGGCACAGCATTTTTCTGGGCCTCAGTTTGTCTCTAAAAATGGGAATAATAGTCACGTGCTAGCACAGGTCAGTGCCTCAGTCATAGCTCCATAAACATTTCTTCATCCCCCTCCCCCTCCCTAACCCTAAACCAAAAAAAGTTTCATGGAAATTTTCAAACCCAACAGCTGCCATTCAAGAAAGGGCTGTGGCCACTTTGCTCTCAGTAGAAAAGGGTGCAAGGGGCTGGGAAAAGGGGGAAAAGGCACTTGGATGTCTGGGGTGTGCCCACTCCCAGGCCCACTGTGGGGGTCCAGCCTCCTCACTGCTCCCCCCACCTCCCCGACTCCCGTGAGCTCACCCAGGCTGGCCCTGTTTTGGGAAACCTCTTTCATCCTTTCTCCAACCCTTAGTCCAAAGTAATCTAGTCGATAGGGTCTTGTGCTTAGCAGAGAGGTGGCTTAGAAAAACAGTGATGGCTAGAAAAACCACCACCCACTTAAAAATTGCCATGGTGCACCAGACACCAAGTTGAATCTTTTCTCATGTTGTCCTACTTGATTTCTGCAAGAGATTCTAATCTTTGCAAGAAGATATGACATAGAGGTGATAATGATTAGCATGTTAAAAATGGGGAAACTGAGGCTCAGTTTCCTGTCCATGGTTGAGAAAGATTCTTTATTTTGAAGTTTCAGTCGCAACCAAAGGAATATGTCTCTAACGGTGGAAATTCAGGCACCTCCACGGGCTTTAGGGGCTACAGTGAGAGCACGGTGCCTTCCTGGCAGCCCTCTGAGCAGCAGGAAGGGGGCTCAGGGTCAATGGCGGGGGTAGAACCCTTCCTGGCACTGTGGCGTGCAAGGTCCCAACGTGTCTCTTCAGTCTCCAGTATACCTGAAGACCCAGCTGATTGGGCTGTCACCTTCCCCCAGACACACCCATGACTTTGTTTATGTTGATTGTGCAGGGCTCAGCCACAGTTTTGGGACATCATACATGCTGTTCTCTTTGCCTGGAACGCTCTAACTTGCTTTCTTCAGCCCTAATCTTCCTTTGGGTCAACAACGTCCCCTTGGCCCTGGGTGTTTTGGCTCCTAACACCTCGTCCGGAGGGCCTCCCCATTCCCTGGTGTGAGCTGCCACAGCCGGCAGGGTGAGCTGGCTCACTCCTCTCATACACCCCACAGTATACAGTATACAGCAGTCCTCCCTCATCTGCTGTTTCACATTCTGCGGTTCCAGTTACCTGCCGCCAACCAAGGTCTGAAAATATTAAATGGAAAATTCCAGAAATAAATTGTTCCTAATTTTTAAATTTCAAGCCATCTGAGTAGTATGATGAATCTTGCTCTGTCCCACCCAGAGCTGAACCATGCCTTTGTCCCGCATCTCCATACAGTCTGCACCACACACCTGAGTCACTTAGTAGCCGTCTTGGTTATCACATGGACTATGGATGGGGGTGTTGCGCTGCTTGGGTTCAAGTCACCCTCATTTTACTTCATAATAGCCCCAAAGCATGAGAGTGGTGATGTTGGCATATTGTTATAATTGTTCTATTTTATTATCAGTTATTGTTGTTAATCTCTTTGCTTAATTTATAAGTTAAACTTTATCACAGGGTTCCATGCTATCTGCGGTTTCAGGCATCCACTGGGGGGCTCGGAACATACTCCGTGTGGATAAGGGAGAACCACTGTATTGCAATTGACAGATTCCTGGGAGTCACCCCTCTAGGCTCTGAGCCAGGCACAGCAGGTGCTGGCTCTTTTAATGCTGCAGGGATGACGGATGGAAATGAAATGGGGGTGCGAGGAGGGGGTTCAGGAGGCTGACGGTGCATTGCAGGGACTTCTCCAAGGGCCTAACCCACAGGCTGAGGATCAGAGGCAACCGCCTGCCCTGCGCCCACCAGCACAGAGTCCAGGCCACAGCCAGGGCTCACCTGAAAGATGGGGTACTTCACGTAGCCGATCTCTATGCAGGTGCTGTCATTTGTCGGCTTGCTGGAGAGGAGCGCTTTGAACCTGAACAAGGACACACACAGGGAGATAAAAAGACTCACACACACATCCACGGCTTACAAAAAGCTCAGCGCTCCTGATGATGGGAACCCCCCCCAACTCTGAAATACAGCAGCGATATACCCATGCGTTTCTTAATTCGAAACCCGCTTACTATACCATGATGTCATCTGAAATTAAAACTCTACAGTTAAACCCAGTGTTTTGAACTATTACTTTTTAAAAAATAAATTTAGTACTCCTTCTCTGGCAATGACACTGTTTCTTACACTGGTGATTGGGAAAGAATGAATGCCTTGTAGGACGCCGTCTAGCTCTCGGGCCTGTCACATGGCTGCCTCCTTCGTAGCGTCTTCCTGAGCTTCGGGGACGGCTTCACTGCCCTCTGGTGCCTATGGAGCTTTCAGCTCCCTTGTCCCTCCTCCCACCCAAGCTCTGCTCCATGAGGGCAGGGACTTCGGCAGTTTCTGTCTCTGCGGCAACCCCAGAGCCTGTCCCAGTAGGGACCCGACACATCATAGGTATTTAATCAATGTTTATTGACTACCTAATAATCTCGCTTCTGGGTGACCTTTTGTCTTGGGTTTTAAATGTACTTTCCTGCCCATCAACTGAACTAAAAGTTCCTGGTGGGTAGAGGTCCTACCAGTGGAACACAATCATACTCAATGCATTTAGGAACAAGCTAAGATGTGACTCTGTTTTGTTTTTTTAACTCTTAATTTTGCAAGTAGAGCTTTACAGAAGAGTTGTAAAGATAGTACAGAGAGTTCCTCTTTACCCTTCACCCAGCTTCCCCTACTGTTAACATCATACACAGCCACGAACCTTTGTCAAAACGAAACTAAGAAATTAACATGGGTACAGTATCGATCTGGTTTGTCTATGCTACGGTGTCACAACCAAGAACTGAGCATATTTTTCTTATGGTGGCAAAGCAGACATCTGGGGTTTGTCTTTGGTTTTGGGAGGGGGCACTGGAGATGCCAGGAACCCAAGGAGTGCTGGTCACACACATTCCCTTAGCAAATTTCCTGGAAGGGGGGGTTCCATTCTTGGGTTCCCAGTGTCCTTACCCAATTTGGCACCTGCTGCTCACCACCCAGCAGACTGCCTCCTCCTCATTTCAGCATTGTTCTCCCCCCTGCCCAGCCCCGCTGGCTCCCCGTTCAGGTCCTCGGATAACGTGGTTGGAAATTGTCAACCCCAATCTCAGCTCCAATTGCAAGGAGGAGAAAGGGCAGTCACAGAGCTAGCAAGGAGGGTGAGCAATTTCTTGTTCCTATTGCTACATCTCTGTTAACTTGACAGGTAGGGAAAAGCAAGGCCAGAACCTGTGTACTTCAGTGGTTTATGCCTTAGTCTGTTCCCTGATATTTGGAGTGGGCCTCTCAAGGCTGACGTGTATGGGGTCTCAGGCTGTTCACTGCACAAGGGTACCTGGCTGAGGGAGCCAAAATCCAATTCATGCTCTGCTCCCAAAGATCTGCCCTTGGTACAGGCCTTTATCTGCCCAGAGGATGGGGTGCACTGTTCTAGGCTGTTTACACCAGTGGCTGCCCTGTACTCTTGACTCCTTGATTTTATGAAGACGGTCTGCCAGTTCAGTGAAGACACCACCAAACATTGAACTTTGAAAAACAGTAATAGCAACAGCCACAGTCATACCAGCTGCTTTCAAAACTGATGATACATACCTTGGAGAAGCTGTAAATAACAGCACTTTGTGAGCATAAAATGGTCTTCCTTCTACCAGAAAGGTAACATCAGACATTTCTTTATTATTAAGAAAATGAGGATCTAGAATAGGAAAGGGAAAAAGGGTAGCTTTAGTGGAAAAAAGGGTGAAGTTTAGATTTCTCTTGTAGACAGTGCAAATAAGAGCAGACAGGAAAACCGCAGTGATAAAACACTCATCGGCGGGACAGCAACCCAACAGGAGACAGGGCCCAGCAGAGGAACACTCACGACACTGAAATTCAGCTTTTCATAGGAAATCTTTACAGCCTATTTGTGATTAAAAGTAGCGGCATTAAGACTCACCTACAGCCAGAGTTCAGATGACTTTCAAGTGTGAAAGGTGAACACCTGCCCCCTTGTCTCTGAGAACAAGAGCCATCCCCACCTGTGCTCCTCTCTCAAGGCCCAGTGCCCTCCTGCCCGAAGGAAGTGGTTTAGAAGAGCTGCCCCCGCCACTGTGTTCCAGGTGATTTGAATCTAAGCCCTTCTCTGCTAGGGTCGGTGGCAAATGAGCCGGTCCCCTGCTCTCATCGTCTATTTAACAAAGTATTGATAACGCTCCCTGAGCACTTACGATGTGCCAGGCTCTGTGCAAGGTGGCAGGGACCACGTCATCCCCACTGCACAGGTGACGAGACAGAGGCAGACAGAAGTCAGAGCGACTTGTTCAAGCTAGTGACAGGTGGAGAAGGCAGGATTTGAACTTGGACATTCGGATTCGACAGCCTGCTTTTGTTAAAAGCTAGGGTCCTTCAATTTGCCCGTCGTTTCAGCCATTTAGACGCAAGGCTCTAGAAGGTGCCAGTCTGTTCCCAGCTCAGCGCTTCTGTCTTGTTGGGAATATC
>JAQIFY010002511.1:0-13272 GCA_028533085.1 Varecia variegata | reverse complement strand
TGGGGTTGGGGTTGGGGTTGGGGGTGGGGCTGGGGGAACATGCTCAAACTGAAAACCTAAATTTATAAAAAGCACAGGACTAGTTCCAGCTCTGCCACTCTCTACCAGTAATCTATCAACCTCAGTTTCTCATCTGAAGAATGAAAGGCTTAAAAAGTGATTGCTAAGATCTCCACCATTCTTCCAAATCTGTAATTGTAACAAAAATAAATTTCAAGCAGCACTCTAGTGGGCGTACCAAAGGCTCTTCCAAAAGACAGTGTTAGCCTAGCTTTTATCTAGTTCTTATCTTCAGATATTTATAAAATATATAAAATCATAAGCCAAAATGTAATAATTTGTCTATATAGTAAGTCCAATTGACCACTCATTGAAAATTTAATGTCATTTTTAAAAGTAAATTTTCTAGCTAGGATATAAAGTAAAACAAGCCCCGGATGAGTGTTGGTTTCACCCTGTAGCTGTGAAAAGAAAAAAAGTGACCATATAAAACAAAACAAACATAAGTTTAAGAAAAAGAAGTTTCTGAATCAACCATGATAAGGGACAAAGGCCTCCTTATTGCTAAAGATGTCAAATGTGTTACTTTCTTTTCCTTTCACAGACCAAAAACAGTATCTACACCTACAAGCTGCCAAAATGTCCCTGATTATCATAGGTTAACTACAGGCCATACTTTGGAGGAGACTTACTCATATATTTCTAAATTGGTGATTTTGTTTTCAGTCACGTAGTTGCTTGGGATTAAGCCTTCATTCCTACAACAAAAGAAAAAGCAAAAATCAAAATGCTTGGCATGCTTTGGCATTATCGTGGCAACAATCCTTTTAAAACCTCAAGGATGTAGGAGAAAATCAAATACATTTTACTGATTAAATTGTTGAAAGAAGAAAAAGTTTTTTTTTTCATTTCCAACTCAACAAAAATCTCTGTACAAGAAATACTATACTAAGGTCCTGACTTTTAATGTGAGTAGTTTAAGAGGTTTTGTGACCCCAAAATCTTTTCAGAGAGGAAAAAGAGCACTTAAATGATCATTTGATGCCATAGTGACTAGATTAAAAACAGCAATTCCCACGATATGAGGGTTTCATTTTTTTTGATTGCTGCAGAGTATTCCATAGTATAGATGTTCTAGTTTAGCCACTCCCCTATTGCAAGCAGTGCTGTAAAGAAATCCTTGAACGTGACTTCATGTGCACAACTACGAGTATTTCTACAAGATAGATACCAAGCAGGGAATTGCTAAGTTACCGAATATAAGCATCTCCCAGGAGATACAGCAAATTGCCCTTAAAGAGGGATTTAGCAATTTAAACATCAGCAGGGTAGGGGTTTTCCTCTTCCTATACCTTCACTGACATTTGAAATGACAGAAGGACCTCCAAGACACATTAGACATATTATTGAAAAATAAAAGCAAGGGGCAAAACAACGCATAAAGTCTGAGACTTAGGTAAATGAAATCTACAAACAATGCGGTATATTTCGACGTGTGTATATAAGTGCATTGAAAATGACCTGGAAAGGTACTCACTAAACGGATACTGGTGTTAACTTCTGGGAAAGAGACTGAGTTTGGAGGTGGCGGCAAAGCCAAATTTTGGCATTATGTATGGTGTTTGCATATTATTTTTAAAAACTCTTTTCACTGATTAACTGTGAAATCAAAAAGTTAACAATGTTTTTTAAGTCTGAGACACGCCACTAGTCCATCTGCAGGTGTGGCTAATTACACAGTCCTGAACTTACTGATGCCTCTTTTTCTACTGAAAAGTCTCCACCATGCGTTGAGCCTAAACTGAGATTTGTTAAGAGAGCCAAATCAACAGGACAATATAATTAAGGAAAGGTGTGGAATTTAGATGCTTATAATAGATACTTATATGCTCTCCAAATCCCGGCAATTATCAGAAATCAATGCCAGCATTCCCTCCCAGGGAGCCCAGCTATTCCTCAAAATTCTTCTCAACTCAGGACTCCAGTCAAACATTAATCATCTATTGCAAACGACACAATGAAACCCGGTTGCATCCCAGGGTCTTTTTTCTTTCCAATTTAACTCAGCAACTACTGCCAATGTTTGCGTCTAACCCTAGTCATTGCAGACACATAAAAGTAAGATACTATTTTGGTTCTTACCTTAGAACTTCACAGGGAAAAAAACCCCACAAATTCCCAAAAAAAAGTACAACTCAGAATAAGAACCTACACTGTAGGAATTATTAGTCCTATTTTACAAATAAAGAAATGAAGACTCAGAGAGGGTGACTCGACCACGCAATAGTAGGTAGCAGCAGCCGACACAAAGCCAGGAGTGTCTGGTTCTGAGACTGCCTGGAGCCGCTGTGCTCTGGCGTCTCTCATATCCACACTGGCGAGCGGGACAGGCTCGGTTTCATGCAGAGGGCAGAGTTATAAACCTGGAGAAAATGAGCCACTGAACAGTCTTCTTTATGCTTTGAAGTCTCTAGAAGCTGGAAGAGGAACAGTTTGATACGGAGTAGCCCACGTGTCTTACCCCATACAGTCTCTTGCTTTCCACCAGTGAGGATTGTACTTTTCCAATATCAAGTATTCTTCTGATCTCTTTAACTCTAAATTACAGGGTTCTCTGGGCAGAAAATCATAAAGTGCCTTGACCCGGATCTTCTCTTCGGCAACCTCGGAGGGCGGGAGGGGAGGCAGGGGCTTGCGTTTTGACGGTTGCGCGCAGCCCCTGCTGGACTGTAAAAACCAACAAATAAGTTGTTTTACTATCGTTTTAGTACTTTGCATTTAAAAAGAATAGGGATAAAGCATCTGCACCTGCAGCCTCACGTCTCTCTCCAACCACACCAAGGCAGAAGCCAGGTGGGACCAACGCAGGAAATGACTGACTCAGCTTTCGGATCCAGCAGCACATGCTCATCATTTTGTAAATTTCTGAGATTACAAGCTCTCTCTCTTGTCAGCATTGCATTAGATTTTTTTCTTTTTTTATTGTTTTTTTTTTTTTTTTTTTTTGAGACAGGGTCTCACCAGGCTGGAGGGCAGTGGTGCAATCATAGCTCATTGCAACCTCAAACTCCTGGGCTCAAGCAATCCTCCCACCTGAGCCTCTCAAGTAGCTGGGACTACATGCATGTGCCACCTTGCCCAGCTAATTTTTTGTTTTTTTTTTCCCCAGAGATGGGTGGTCTCACTATGTTGCCCAGGCTGGTCTCGAACTCCTGGCCTCAAACAATCCTCCCCGCTCAGGCTCCCAAATCACCTCCCTGTGACTACAGGTGTGAGCCACTGCGCCCAGCCTGGATTTATTCCTGTCACAATTTTTAAAAGATGATTTACTCATCAATAGTTTTAAAGATTTTTCTCTCTTAGAAGAAGAAAAATGGCCTTTTTCTTTCATGTGCTACAAGCACGTGTTTGGGTTTACCACACTTCCCAAGAACGCTGTTTCTCCCAACACTGAACTGAAAATTAATCCTGACTTCAAAATGGCGGTAGCCTGAGCACATTTTTTTCCCCATTCATTGTTTATTTTCAAGTTCTGCCTTAAGCGGAGCAGAGGCTATTTTAACTGGTCCTTTTTTTCTTTTACTTCTTTCTAGAACATTCATTCACTGTCTACTGAACACTTATTTTGTGCCAAGCATGACACCAGGTTCGCGGCATGGCAACAAACAGTATGTCATGGAGTATAGACCCTAAAAAGACGACCTCCCCCTGTCCCTTCTCCCCTGTGGACATGATACTCACTTGCTTCCTACTTGACAATTCGCTGACCCGTGGCCTGTGACGCTGAGTGTATTTTTCTGAAAGTCCTCCATCTTGGCCCAGGCTTATCTGTGTTCTCACTTGCCTTGCATTGAAAAGCAATCATGTTACAATGAGCATTTGTGCTACAGGTATAGACCCACTAGGATTCTCAGACCCAATAGAAAAATCTGGGTACTTTCCCAACTGCTTTTTATGTAGAAGGCTTCCTAACCCCGTCTCCTTGGGCAAATTACTAGCTCTCAGAACTTAAGTTTTCTCATCCAGAAACTAGAGATGCTCACAGCATATAGAGTTGTTATCAAATAAAATGAGAAAACATGTCACATACCCAGCACAGAGTCCGGAACATGTTAGAGACATAAAATTATAATCATGATAATGAAAAACTTACTCTGTGCCTGGCACAGCCCTTGTCATTTTATATGCTCAATGAATAGTATCTATTGTTATAAACAGACATGGCATAGTGATAAGGACACAGTTTGAATCCCAGCTCCACCATGTCATAGTGTGGCCTTGGGTGAGCAAAGTGACCAACCTCTCTAAACTTCACCTTCCTCATCTGGAAATGGGGATTATAGGAAAAAAAAAACAAACCAAAAAACAAAACAAAAAAAAAAAAACCCATAGGTGGTTTTGGAGTTATGTGAGCTAATAAATGTATAGTGTCTGATATTTAGGACACTCCTATTAAGTACTAGCTGTTACTATTAACGTGGTGCTTTGGGTTTAATTCTTACACCATCATTTGCTGAGCACCGAAGTGTAGGATACACTGATAGTTTCGGGGAGATACTCAGACAACTAAGACCGGATTCTCGTGCTGAAAAGGCAAAAAATACAGAGTGGAACACAGACATATAAACAGCAAACACGACATGAATATTAAGTAAAGAACCAAACTGCACAGTGTGGGAACACAATGGAAGGAGCCATTGAATTTAAAAGGATCAAGAAAGGATGCTCTGGTATTTAACCTACGCCTTTAAATGAAGGGGCATTCAACAGGGAGGATGTCCGAGAAGGGCTCCCAGGCAGAGAGAACGGCAGATACAAAGAGACAGGGACACTCAAGAGATAATCAAGAAACTGTGAATTAGTTGATTTCCAGAAGTTGCCCTCGGAAGTAGACTTACCGCTTCTGCACTGAACAGCAACAGCAGCAGCAGAAAATCGACTGGATGGTGTTGTCTGAAAAGCAGATCATTCTCAACTGTTAGAAAGCCATGAGTCCGGGACACTGGCTAGGTGAGGCTGGTGCTATTCCAAAAGAGGAAGTCCCCAAGGGCAGGGCTGATAGGAATTACTACAAAGGACAGGAACGTCTTGACCCTGCCCCTCCTTCACTAGTGGAAGGCGAAAAACTGTCACTAAGGCAAAGAGTAAGTTACTGGCACCCTGGCCAGTGTGGTTTCCCTTCTCAGGCTCTTCTGCCCTGGTCTGGTTTACGCATTTCCTCAGTCTGCAAATGATAAATGACCAGTATATTCCTCTCCACCTTCGTCGGGGCTAATGTTAGCTAACAAATGTGCAAAAGACTAGAATTCCAAAAACCGATGTTCTCCTAGGAAATCTGTTAGCAAGGATTTTGAAGTAGGTCCATCAAAAGATTTAAACATAAAAAATAGGCTGTCAACTTTTCTGTGGATTGAGTACAAATATATACTGAACATTTAAAGAAAGAACTATCTAGTAAATCTGGGCCATGTTTACACTTTCACTGTCAAACTTAATCTTTATTTGATTTAAGTTAGATGATTTGCCTTTTTAAAGACCACAAATAAATGTTGAGTTTGAAAAGAATGTTTTATTTTCGTAGAACCTGCATTCCTCAGTCAGCGCCCACTCATGTTGACACCTAACAATAAAGTATTATCGACTCTGCAGCAGAGTCGATGAGAGATGAGCATCAGCTCTGTGGGGAGACAGACCTGGGTTTTAATTTTAGCCACATGCCTGACTACATCTCAGATAAGTCCCTTTACCTGTCTAAGTCTTAGTTTTCCTGTCTGCAAAGATGAGGTAATAATATCTACTCTGTTGGAGAAGCCTTATAAGGCAGAGATTAATCTCTAACTCTGTGACTGAGTAAACGACTTCAGTGTTCTGTGCCTCAGTTTCCTCATCTGTAAAATGGGAATAACAGGACACTTATATGTAAGGGAATTGTGAGGACTAAGTGAATCGATTCACGTAAAACCCCTAGAACAATGCCGGGTATACAGTAAGAGGGTGATCAAGAAGACCTGTTATGATAGGATTGTGGAGAAAATTAAATCAGATACCATCTTTAAAGTCCCTGCAACACAAAAGGAAATATTATCAGTGAGGATCCCAACAAGAATCAGAAAGCACACCGAAATTGGGATGAGGGGAGAAGGGTTTATTTGCAAGAGGCAGCAATTGTAGAGGCGTGAGCAGACTGTAGCAAAGCTACAAGGAGAGTGCAGGAACCCGGGGCAACGCTGTCGCCACCCACAGTCAAGCCGTGATGAGGGAACCTGGAACCTAGAAGGAGAGGGAGTGGGCGGCACGGGCCACCTTGAACAGTTATCATCTAGCAGGAGACACAGACAGCCAAGGAGACTTCACAGCAAGAAAATCAGAAGGATAAATATCCTTTCTTCACTCTCCTCCCTCCCTCTTTGCCTGAGCGATCCACTGGCCCAGCCAATCAGAACCCTGATGGCTGCATGTAGTCCGCACACCATGCACACACAAGCAAAGGACAGGCTGGGGAGAGGGGGGCGAGCACCTGCAGGTGCACAGAAGACAGTCCACCCCTCAGCACCCACTCTTGTCTTCCACCTGAGTATCAACTTTACGTCCCCAGAACAGGGGATGCCCAGAGTCCCATCAGCTACCATATTACCACGAAGTGATATTACTTTGGTTACACTTCCACCTGAAACCTAACACATTAACCAGCATCAGGACTCTGTAAGGTAGAGAAGGAAATGAGGAGAAAAGAATAACATAAAACAGCTGCTAGAATTCCCACCTCTACAGCTGTCCCAAGTCCTACGTTGAAAATTACAGATGTCCTCTCCCGTCATCCGTTCCATGTTCTCCCTTGCCACTGCCAATACCTTGGCTGAGGGAGGTTCCCAAATATTCATTCTTGTAGGATTTGGGTCCTTGGTTAGTCTTGTCTTTGTGGGGTTGCTACAGTTTTCCACTGGCCAGGACTATTAAGAATAGTAAGAAATGAAGCTAGTATAATACATTCCCTAAATTCCGAACAAAACCCTGTCCTCATCGTGACGCACCAGTCCAATTCCCTCCTGGTGATCAGGAAAATGCCCCCAGCTACACTGACCCCCTTCAGTGACTTTCAGTTCAGTGGCACAAGGAATCCCACCATGGCCAGAGGACAGTCTCAACTTCCAGAATTCACCAAAGAGAGAATTCTTCTCCTGGGCAATAGAATCTCCAAACCCACCAACCCCCAAGATCACAGGGAAAGTAAACAACAATATTCCAGTGGGTTATCAGATGAAACGGTGAGAGGGGCACTCCAATCTTTGCTGCTTGTTTCCCAGACTTGGGCATCCTAGCCTGGTAAAAACCAAACCATATTTGCGACTGATTTAAGACATTTATTGCATCCTATAGGACTACGGTCCCCAACTCCCGGGCCACGGCCCATTACCCACCTGTGGCCTGTTAGGAAACTGACCACGCATCACCACCTGAGCTCCACACCACACCCCTCCCATCCAAAACACCCCACACCCCCATCCCCAGTCTGTGCAAAAATTGTCTTCCATGAAACCGGCCCCTGGTACAAAAAGGTTGGGGACCGCTGCTATAGGACACTACCCACTCTTTGCAAGATGTTGTCTTCCAGATGTGATAGCAATTGACCCTTTAGAAGGCCATTCTTCTGTTGTATCAAGTCAGCTGCTTTGGATTGAGGAGGTATGTGGGAAGGTATTCGGGGAACCATTGAGTGAGTGACAGTGAGATGAAGTAGGTGCCACTTTACAGATAGGAACCTGGACCACAGCGGGGTTACTCCTTCCTTACAGTCAAAGGGCTGGTGGAGAGCCAGGATTTGAACCTAGGCATTCTGACTCCAGAGTCTCTGCTCCGAGTTGTCTCCTTCAATTCATTCTATATGCTCATTTCCCTAAAGTCTGCCTCAGCCCACCTGCTCTTCATCTTCAGCGTATCTTTCCTTATTTTCAAGATCTTCCATAATCTGTCCCCACCCTGACTCTCTAATATTCACCAATTCCTACTGTACCAGCTTCTTCCACTCGCTCTATTCTCACAGACACTTTGCATATTTCTGCCTCCAGCCTGAAAAGGTGACTCCCATTGCAATCCACTCTCATCTACTCTTTCCTTGGGTTCCCAACGCCCATATGATCTGCCCTGCTCTATGGCTCTCAGTTAGGTTTTACCCAAAGTGGTCATTTAAGCTTCTTTGTTGTCGGCTTCGTCTCTCACAGGCTTTGTCCATCTCACCACTGTTGACATTTTAGACCGGATCATTCTTCATTGTGGAGGCTGTCTCGTTGTACCGCCGAATGCTTGCCAGCATCCCTGGCTTCTATGCACTAGATGACAGTAGCAACACTGACCCCTCCCCTCTAACACCCACGCCACCACCACCCTCTAGCTGTGAAAACCAAAACGTTTCCAGGCATTGCCAAATGTTCCCTGGAGCAAAATCACCCCCAGTTGCGAACCACTGGGCTAGATTATAAGTTCTTCAGTTTGAGGGACTGAATCTTGTACTTTTTCCATAGTATCCTGGCACATAGCAAGAATTCAATAAATAGCTGTTAAATGAGTCCTCACCAATATCTACACCATCACATTGTGTGTTGGCTCTTTTTCTCAGTAACTCATTCTATTACCTAGTAGTTCACAGCTCGATGCTGGCCACTGAGAAAGCTAGGTTGACCATGATCGTTTGACTAAGTAGAACAGCAAAACTAAAGAAAACTGAGCTTCTGGAGCTTTAGCTAGTACTTGTGGTAGGTCAGAAGTCTAACCTTCTACTCCAGAAAAAAAGCTTATCTAGAAGCAAACCATGAGATGGTAAGTGAAATTATTAAAAACTCTTTGGAATTCCAATGTTTTTTTCTGAATCAGGATAGCATATGGGTAGAGCAGGCGTTCGTGTCGGGCAGACCTGGAGTCAAATCACTGCTTCATTTTCTTGTAGCAACAATGTGATTCTGGGTGACTACTCTGGGGACTCATCTAGAAAATGCAGGTAATAAAACCTATCGTCTAGGAAAGGCTGTGCCCCACTTCTACCAACATACCCCTTACCATATGCCAGGTACTGTAAACACTGAGATCTTACTATACTACACTATGTTAACTTACTCACTCACTATACCAACATTGAGATACGTCCTATTATTATCCACATCTTACGGATAAAGAAACTAAGAGGTTCAGTCATTTGTCCACTCACAGAAGTGAAGAAGAGAGTTTGGCTCAGAGTCCATAAGTCTAACAAAGAGGCTGTCCTTGTGGATGAGAAGATTAAATAAGATAGCAGAGGCGAAGCAACAAAAACACAGCAGCTACTCAGTTACTTTCCCACCTTTCACTCACCCAGGTCCTTATAACTCATTCAGCAAGTACTTACTGGGTACCCACAGAATACATTTAAGGTAATCATAAATAGGGTCTTCAAAAAGTTCATGGAAAATGCGTACTATGAAAAAACGTTGCATGGATTTTTTTGTTATAACATGTCTGAACAAGATCTAGTTTAAGGCACTAATAAGGATAAACATAAGTTTGAAAAGAACCACTATCAGAGCAACATGAATTCTACTAAAATTGAAGAAAGAACAAACATCAAATTTATGGTGAAGCTTGGATGAAAGAATGGTACATCATTGATGCTTTACAAAAAGTTTATCGGAACAATACCCCAAAGAAATCAGCAATTTACAAATGATGAGATGATGTTGAATATGAAGCCTTCAGCAGCAGACCCTCCACATCAATTTGCAAAAAAAAAAAATATAATAATAATCTTTTTTGTGCCCTAATTGAAGAGGAAGACCAATGATTAATAGCAGAAACAATAGCCAATACCACAGACATCTCAACTGGCTAGCTTACACAATTCTGACTGAAAAATTACAGTTGAGCAAACTTTCCACTGGATGAGTGCCAAAACCATTGCACCCCGATCAGCTGCAGACAAGAACAGAGCTTTCAATGAAAATTTGAAACAAGTGGCATCAAGAGCCTAAAGTAGTTCTTCGAAGAATTGTAACAGAAGATGGAACATGGCTTTACCAGTACAATCCTGAAGACAAAGCACCATCAAAGCAATGGTTACCAAGAGGGGGAAGTGGTCCAGTCAAGAGCAAAGGTCATGAGGTCATGGCAACAGTTTTCTGGGTGCTCAAGGCATTTTGCTGTTTGGCTTTCTAGAGGGCCAAAGAACAATAACATCTGCTTATTATGAGAGTGTTTTGAGAAAGTTAGCCAAAAAAGCTTGACCAGAGAGTCCTTCTCCACCATGACAACACTCCTGCTCATTCCTCTCATCAGATAAGGGCAATGTTGCAAGAGTTTTGATGGGAAATCATTAGGCTTCCACCTTACGTTCCTGATCTGGCTCCTCTGACTTCTTTTTGTTTCCTAGTCTTAAAAAATTTGTAAAGAGCACCCGTTTTTCTTCTGTTAATAATGTGAAAAAGACTGCACTGACGTGGTCAAATTCCCAGGACCTTCAGTTCTTTAGGGATGGACTAAATGGCGGGTATTATTACTCACAAAAGTGTCCTGAACTTGATGGACCTTATGTTGAGAAATGAGGTTTGCATTTTCTGTTTTTACCTTCTAATTCAATTTTTCCACCAACTTTTGAAGTTCCTTCATGTAAAAGCAGATGTATATTCCCTCTGAAGATAAAATGGAGGAAGAAGGCTGAGTAATCCAAAGCTAATCTTCAGCCCCCTGACCCCTCTTCTGAGCCGTCTCTACCCCTGACTCAAAGGCAGATGTCCCCTCCGCTCGGGACCCCAGTGGGCTGTCTCTCCTCACTGTCAACACAGCTCTCAGGAGAGGCTCTCACACTGACTCGGTAAGGTACAAATGACTGGTGCAGTAGTAAACATGCCATATGGCAGCGCTTCTTTTAGAGGCATTTACATATTCGTAAGCACAACACCTGCATTAATCAGGGTGAACAAAGAGAGAGGCTTCTTTTGAGAAACTGGCTCACATAATTGTGGAAGTTAGCAAGACTGAAATCTGACAGGGTCGGCCAGCAGGCTGGAGGGTCAGGGAGGAGTTACAGTTTGAACCCAAAGGCAGTCTGCTGGCCCAATTCCTTCTAGCGCAGGGCAGGTCAGACTTTCACCTATTAAGATCTTCTACTGTGAATGAGTCCCACCCGCACGCATTATGGAAGTTGACCCGCTTTACTCAAAGTCTACCAATTTAAATGTTAGCATCAAAATAATGTTTGATCAAACATCTGGGCACCGTGGCCCAACTATGTTGACCCATAAAATTAACCGTCACAACACTTTAGATTCAAATAGTTTGACCCTTGAACAACACGGGTTTGAGCAGCACGGGTTCACGTATATGTGGGTTTTCTTCCACCTCTGTCATCCCCAAGACTGACCAACCTCTCCTCTTCCTCCTCTTCCTCCACCTACTCAATGTGAAGATGATGAGGATGAAGACCTTTATGATGATCTACTTCCACTTGATGAAGAGTAAATATATTTTCTCTTTTTTATGATTTTTGTAATAAAATTCTTTTCTCTAGACTACTGTATTGTACGAACACAGTATAACATAACATACAAAATATGTGTTGATCCACTGTTGATGTTATCAGTAAGGCTTCCCATCAACAGTAGGCTATTAGTGGTTAAGTTAAAAGTTGGAGGAGTCAAAAGTTAAACAGGATTTTTGACTGTCGGGGGGAGTCAGCGCCCATAACCCCTTGCATCGTTCAAGGGTCAACTGTACACAGAATGTCAAAAGAGAAATTACTGGTGTCAGCCAGCAGGCAGGACTGACTGGGACTAGGGAAAGACCTCCCCTAGCTCACTGAACTCAAAACACATGGCCACACACCAGCACAGTGGGTTATAAACCCAATGACGTTCCCCTTAGTCATCTTTGCTCTCTTCTATAGCCTGGAATTTAGGAGAAAACCTCTTCAAAAATACTTATTTTTTCCTAATTTAATAGCAAAGATGATTGTCTTTGAATAAAGGTACAGAAGCATCCTGTCACTGCTTTAATTATGATACAATTTTGTTCTATTTCCCCCGAAGACCAAGAGCAGTGTGAGCAGAGAGGCCAACCTCTGTCTTGTTTGTGGTTCCATCCTTCTGCCCAGCACAGTTGCTAACAAACAGTTGTTTCCCAATTAATACTTATTATGTGAATAAAAAACACACTACGAAAGCCATACAGCTCCCTGGTGTTTCCTGGCTTGGCATGACTTCCCAAGACACCAGGCATCTTTACTTTAGATTAAAGTACTGGAGCAAAATTCATTCCCAGACACCAATGACTATTTGATTTGTGGTCATTTCCAATTTACGGCATCATAGGTCTCCCGGGTGCGTAGCTGGAGAGCTTGCTTGCACTCACATTCTGTGATCACAGAAGCCATTCTTTGAACCGCTCTGCCGATTAACCTGCAGAGAGAAAGTTCTTGTGCTTTTAGAAAATTCACGATTTAGGCAGGAACCGCTGCACATCGAGGGCCTTTGCCAGAGAGACGAAAATGCCCTAGAGATGGGCAATGCCCATTTGCCGGCTGGAAGGATATGTAGGAAGGATGTATTCAGAGTTGAGGATTCTCCCTGAAGGAGAATCCTCTTGCTTCCTCTCCCAGGCTTACATCTAGTTTTTATTCTTCAGCAAACATCTTTAATGATACTCCCCGGGCCAGCAAATCAGGAAAGGGCATCGCATCCAGACGTAACCTCTGCGACCTTTAGGAACTGGCACAGCGCCCATGGGTTAGGTGGGTGAACCTCCCATCTGACTTGGCATTTGCCTTCTTTCCTGGGGAGGCTTTGCCCCCCCCCCCGCCTTCCATCCTGGGAGCTGGGCTCCTGTTGGCATCCCTTCCACCCCCAGAGCTGTGTGGGTGGCAACAGTTGGGCCCACAAGGGGCCCTGGAAGAAGCACCACTTCTCAGAACAGCCCCTGAAGTCACCTCTCAGCACAGCGAGGGAACCGGCATGAAAAGCTGTCAGGCCACAGCTGTCTGGGAAGCAAAGCCACTGCCATCCCCTCCTGTCTAATGTTTTGAAGTTTACATAGTCACCTGGGTTCATCGCCGGCATTTCCGACGTCATAGTTTCATTCTGAATCAGTGCAAGTGAAATCCAGTCCTGCTGAATTCGGTCATCATAACTGACAGACGGCTAGCATTCCCTAGGTAAAAACATGGCTTGAAACTGGCTCCGTTTCAAGAGTTGCCTTGAGCCAAAGACCGGGCTTGGTGCCCAAGCCAGCCAGGTGCTCCAGGCTGTGGTTTTAAGA
>JAQIFY010002510.1:0-13272 GCA_028533085.1 Varecia variegata | reverse complement strand
GACTACAGGCATGTGCCACCATGCCCGGCTAATTTTTTCTATATTTTAGTTGGCCAGCTAATTTCTTTCTATTTTTTAGTAGAGACGGGGTCTCGCTCATTGCTCAGGCTGGTCTCGAACTCCTGACCTTGAGCGATCCACCCGCCTCGGCCTCCCAGAGTGCTAGGATTACAGGCGTGAGCCACCGCGCCCGGCCCTCTAAAATACTGTTTGAATTCCCTCAAAGCACTCTGTATTGCCCTTACAGAACAAGCTTCCTAATCCTTTTCCAGGAGTACTGATGTGTTATCACTGTGCATTCTACTTCACAGTTTGTCATCAGGAGAATTTCCTCCCCACGTAATTTCCCAGCTCTTTCCCATTCCCCCTCTAGAAGAACTGTGCCGTTGTCAGTCATTCTTCTTACATTTCTGTTTATAGAATGCTACTTCTACCCCTTCGCCTTAAATGAAACTTGGCTTTTTCCTGCTCTAATTCTGGAGACTAATTTTCTCCATCAGCCATACCATGATATTTCAGGCATAAGAGGCAATATTAGCATGTATAAAATAGGCTGGTGTCACTTAAAGACCATTTCATGGAGAAATTTCATGCAGAAAACACTTCTCCTTTCAAAGTTTATTCCATCTAACATCTACTCAACCTACCATGTGCAGATCTCCTGGCCACATGGCTTTTCTATTTAAGATCTTTAATGCTTGGCCTTCAATTGTTCTGCCTGTCCTCATTCCCACATCATTACGGACTCATCTAAGGCTAGGTGTAAATTATTTGATCATTGATATTCTTCTCCCTTTTATCTCAAAAATCTTACCAGTCTTCCATAGGAACCTACCCTCATGGTCACATTCTAGACCCCACCATTCCTTCCACTAGCATACAGTAAGCACTTACTATGTGCCAAGTACTTGTGAGTATACAGCAATGATCTAAAAAGACAAAAACCCTTACTCTCATAGAACTTGCTTTCACCAAGGGCTGGCTACTGTAACCATAATGTTCTCATATCTTTTTCCAAGTATACTTGCTTGCTGCCTCTCTGATATCTCTGTATGCTTAATAAGTTCTTAATTGTCTCCTAGGCTAGTACCTTACACTGGCTTTCCTTCCTTTTTTAGACTCTATAAAATAATGTATCAGTGCTTTAATCATTGTCAATATTCCCTGTCCTTGGACCACTTCCAATCCACTAATCCACTACTTTAGTTCAATTTAAGTACATGATTCTTTTGCCACAATACTGCTAGAGAGAAATCACAGACCCAAACTGACCATTGCAAAACTAATGTCTAGTTTCAGACAGTGTTTCAATGGAGCAGAGCAGATGATATTCTGCTCATGGTTTTAGGTTCTCAAGGTATTATTAATACTAACTGAACCATTCTACTCAAAGACTCTGCTACTACTTCAGTTTCTTATCTTTGAACAGATGACCTTTTTTCCTGTTTTGCAAGAATATAAAATCACTCAACAGTAAATTGGCTATTTAGAATTATTCATACCTTTGCCCAGTTACATTTTCTTCATTGACTCAAGAAATATTTATTAAGCACCAACCATGTTTCAAGACCTATTCTACAACCCTGAAATATATTAAATGATAAAATTGTTGAGGATGTCTGCCCTCATGTAACTTACATCCTAGCAAGAAAAATAGACAATAAGCAATTGATGTAAGAGATATATACATATGTTATTATTATATTGTTATATACTATTAGGATTATGGATCAATGCTATTGCATATATATAAAAATATATATAAAATTAGTGTCACGGGTCAATGTTAGGCCTAAAGACAAAGTAGAACAATAGAGTAAGGGATCATGAGTACCAAATGCTTGCAATATTAAGTTAGCTGATCATAGAAGGCCCCATTGAGATTAGTTTTGAGCAAAGTCTTGAGATATGAAAAGTTCACTGAATCTCAGAGTTAAGCTCCAAGCTTCAAAGCAGAGAAACTACTTACTATACAAGGTTGAATTTTCCATCGCCAAGGGTTTCCTCCAGTTTTGGCACCTGTTCAATTCATTATTCCTCTCCTCCCTTGCAACATTTTTCTTTTCATAGACATGCTTAATCTTCCTGTATTAAATAAACATTAAGAAATTATCTCTTACTCTGGACCATATCTAGCTATTTCTTCTTTTCTTACCAGGTGAATAATTTGGAAAAAAACCAAACAAGAAAAACAAACAAACAAAAAAACCAGGCAGACGTTACAATATGGCAGTCCACAGCCCAATGTGGCTCATAAAAGCATTCATTTTGCTACAACATTTTGAGAAATATGAATTTTAATTTGGATAATTTAGACATGACATATATTTTCTATAATTCTTGGTCATTGTTCCCATTACTCCACACATATTATACTCTGCCTACTTCATTCATTTATGTTACCTATTTGGTCCCTAAATCATTTGAGTTTGTAAATTTGGACCTAAACTTCTGTGTAAATCTGATAGCAGACTAAGAGGGACTTTGAAATTGACCCACATATTCATTACACTATAAAATTTTCCAAAATTGAAAGCTTATCTGGTAATAGTAATGTAAGATAATAATGAAGAAATTCCAGATAACAATATTTGGGGAATTTACTTTTATCATTATTATGAATGGATTAATTATTAGATTACATGTATTCTACCCTTATAGACAGGATAGCATTGTTTTTCCCAATGAATAAAAAAAAAAATTGTGAATCGTCCCTAATGTCTTTTCCAGTTTTGGAGTTTAAAAGCAACTTAAATCTTAAATCACACATCCACACCACAACTACAGAGGAATAATGTTCTGAGTCAGAAAGAGTCATGCTCTTCACTTTGTCTAATTTTAATAGCATAAAAATTTCTATCTCCACTTAGAGAATATGTCTCCACTATACAACTGAGTGGGAAGTAAATGAGGAGGAAAAGCATTATATAGTTTTCTCTGTAATCTGGGAATTCTTTGAGAAGTCACACAAACAAGGAGACTTTTGGCAACAATGCATTGAGAGAGAGAGAGAGAGAGAGAGAGATATTTTTCTGAATATAAAACCCTTAATTTCTTCCTATTTCAAAAGCCTTCTGAACAAAAGCCCAGAAGTGAGTTTACACTTGGGTTGCAATGCTTCATATCATTTTATCCTGCTTCCTTGACATAACAGATTAAGTCAGGGCATGGTGCATGAACTAAATCATCTATCGGTAGGATCACCAGTGACCCAACAGAGTCTGGTATAAAACCTGTCTATGGCTAACTAAGAAAGACTGTCTCTTAAAAGTTTGGAGTGCAAGAGACAAGAGACAATGGTAGATATAAGAAAGAGACAGAAATACAAAGATAAAGATAGAGATGGGGGTTGTGGGGAGAGAAAAAGAAACAGAGAGAGAAAGGTAAAAAGGTAAAGTACTATTTTGTAGTGGCAGGAAAAGGTAAAGGAGTGATAGGGAGCATTTTTTTAAAAATTTAATTTTATTGCAGTCGGAACACTTAACATGAGATCTACCCTCTTAACAAATTTTTTTAAGTGTATAATACAGTATTATTTGCTCTAGGAACAATGTTTTATCTTGTATAATTGAGACTTTACATACATTGATTAATAATTTCCCGTTTCTCCTTCCCCCCAACCCCTGGTAACGACAATTCTATTCTGATTACATGAGTTTGACTATTTTGTATATTAATACCTCATATAAGTGGAATTATATAGTATTTATCCTTTGACTGGCTTATTTTCCTTAGCATAATGTTCTCAAGTTCATCCATGTTGTTGCATATTGCAGAATTTCCTTCTTTTTGATGGCTGAGTAATATTGTATTGTATGTATATACCACCTTTTCCTTATCCATTTGTCCATTGATGGACATTTGGGTTGTTTCCATGTCTTGGCTATTATGAAAAAGCTACAATGAACTTTGGAGTGCTAGTATCTCTTCAAGATCCTCATTTCAATTATTTTGGATAAACACCCAGAAGTGGAATTGCCAGATTGTATGGTAGCTCTATTTTTAATTTTTCAAGAAATCTCCATACTCTTTTCCATAGTGGCAGCACTGTCTTGCATTCTCACCAACAGTGTAAAAGATTTTAATTTTTCTACATCCTCATCAATACACATTGTCTTTTGTTTTGTGATAATAGTTATCCTAACTGGTGTGAGGTGATATAAAGAACAAAGCT
Source organism: Varecia variegata (assembly GCA_028533085.1). Taxonomy (NCBI): domain Eukaryota; kingdom Metazoa; phylum Chordata; class Mammalia; order Primates; family Lemuridae; genus Varecia; species Varecia variegata. Next base: position 9,098 of record JAQIFY010002510.1, on the reverse strand, counting down.
GGCAGCATCATATTTCCTGATATCACAAAATACTACAAAGTTACAGTAATTAAAACAGAATGATACTATCATAAAGACAGACATATACACTAATGGAACAGAATAGAAAGCCCAGAAATAAATCCATGCATATATAGTCAACTGATCTTCAACAAAAATATCCAGACTACACAGGGGAAATGATAATCTTTTCAATGGATGGTGTTGGGAAGGCTGGATATGCAAAAGAAGGAAATTGGACTCATCTTACACCATACACACAAATCAACACACAGTGAATTAAAGACTTAAATTTAAGACCTAGAAGAAAACATAGAGGGAAATCCTCATGACATTGCACTTGGCAATGATTTCATGGCTATGACACCAAAGATACGGACAACAAAAGCTGAAACAGGCAAATAATATGAGATAAAACGCAAAAGCTTGCTCTGCACAGCAAAGGAAACAGCAGAGTAAAAAGTCAACCTATGGAATGGGAGAATATATTTGCAAACTATATATAAGATAGAGAGTTAATTTAAGAAACATATAAGGAACTCCTACAACTCAATGGCATAAAAAGAATATTTTGATTAAAATGTGGAATAAAGAATTAAATAGACATTTTTTTAAATAAGGCATACAAATGACCAACAGGTTTATGAAACAGCAGGGAACATTTAATCAGTAGAGTGTAGGATGCTAGAGTGGTGGGGAAAGAGATCCCTGCTGCTACAGGATCAGTAAGACTACTGGGTCATTTGAGCTTTTTGTACCCTGAAACCCATTCTGACTCTCCGTGAGCAGTGGACGTCCAGCTGTGCCACATTCTCTGAAGAAGATTTGCAGGCCTCCATTGACAGAGTAACAGGAGCCAAAGAAGACCCCAGCCCTATCCAGCAGCTATGCTTTCCATAAATATCTGCTGGGAACCGCTGGGGTTTTCAAAGTTAGATCTGGCAGAGAAATAGTGAGAAAGGATAAGAACATTCTATATAACATGAATATTAAGAAATATTTATCCTGAATATTTCAGCCATGTTCGAAGGTGAAAAACCATCAAGGAGAAAACAAAGGATGTACAAAAATATATTGCAGTAAAGGACAGGGAGTATTGATTCAAAGATTCTGAGGAAAGGCCTATTTCTAAAATTATTTTTTTACCAAAACTAAATCCTCAAATGGTTGGTATTCTAACTCTATCCTGGGTTGTAATAAAAGTTTACTGCAGTTGTGGCTTGCTCACTAAGCATGATGGTGAGTTTCTGCCTTAAAGGCAGAAACTTTGCTGTTATTTTTGTAGTTGCCATTGCTTATTGTTAGCAAAATAAATTGCTATTTAAAATTTGCCACTGTATCTTGAGTTGCAGAGAGCAGGTCAACTTTAAACAGACAACTTTATTCAATTATTTGACTCTTCACGGGCCTCTCATCTCAGAACACAGCTCTCCCTAGCCTAATGAACTTAATTTATTAACACGCTACCATAAGTGAAAAGTGCTTACATTTTTTTTAAATCCATTAATTTTAATGGAAACTATTATGATGTACCGTAACTCGACCAAAGAAACCCAAACAATTTTCAGTTAGGAAAATACATTAATTGAATAATGAAAACAAGTTAATATAAACAATAAATCATTGAAAGTAAATGAATACCATATAAACAATTCAGTAATTTTTTTTTTTTTTTAAAGAGGCAGTACCCAAAGGAAGAAGGAGTCTTGACAGTGGATGGCCAGTGGTGGAGAGAAGAGTGCAAGGGAGTCATCTTTTTTAGATAAATTCTTCTTTCTGTATCATATTCCTTATAAAGTTTTCACCTTTTTAGAGCTTGTGGTTACTGTGTACTCAAATGTCACTAAAAAATTAAGATACAGCACAGAAAGCAACTTTTGGGCAAAATTAAGGCTAAACAAGAGGGTACTTTGAAACACATGGATAGACCACATGCATTCAGCATCGTAGACACTACTGCCCACCGCTTGCTTGGTGTCCTTATTCAAATCCAAGCATGATGGGTTTATCTGAACATGGTGCATGATTCAGATCTGTTCTATACATTGTTCTCTAAATAAAAATCACTGTGTCAAATAAGTGGGTGAGTGTGCCTGTATTATCAAAATGTTACAGTTTATGTTACATTCATTAAGTATAGTGTTTTGAGAAAAAGTCATTATGTTAAATGAGTGGCAAAAATATATTAACAGATATATGTGTCCTGTCTTGTTCCTTTGGTCTTAAATCCTCCATCTTATCTTATCTGGCCCTGCCTCCTTCTCCATCTTCATTTGTGTCACTCTTCCTCTGGCTCACTCTGCTCTAGTCACACTGACCTCTTTTTGTTCTTCCAATATTCTAAGCATGCTTCTCCTCAATGGCTTTGCAATGGCTGTGCTCTCTGCTGAGAACATTCTTTTCTCCTGGTGTCAGTCTGGCTCATCCTTTACTTTATTGTCTGACTTCATTACTAGGATGCAAGCTGCATGGAAACCAACTTTGTCTGCTTCTATTTCTACTCTATCTCCACAGCCCTAACACGTATTTAATGTTGTTGAACAAGTGAATGAATGAGTGACATGTCTCTGTTTATATAGATATTAAGTAAAAGAGCAGTCATTGCCCTAGAATAATGGTTCAACATGATAGGTTTTCTGCTTTTTTGCTTTTCATTTTGTTTCATCCTGTTTTGCTTTGCTTGAAGACAACCACACTGCCCATCCATCTTGGTTAGTGGTGCTTGAATATAGCTGGTAAGATATTGATCAAATCTGAATAAGTAACCAAGGAGCTTTAAAATGTACAAACCTCAGAAATAACATAAACCATTCACAAATATTTTTCCATATTACTATAAGACTCATCTGGTTTTTTAAAAGTTCTAAACTGAGAATTGCTTTTGCTGCAGTAAGTTTTTTCAAACTTAACTTACAGAGAAACTAATACTTATCAGTATTACTATAAATAGACCAATTTCATTAAAAGTATAAAATTTAAATTTGTCTTTTGGAATTCTGCTATTTTAAAATATTCATTTGAACTTTTTATTAAATATCAAAATATTTCATTTGGATTTTGTAGATCCAGGTGATTAAATATAAACTATAATAACATTTGGATAACTATGACGTATCCATATATCTATGTTATCCATGTATTTTCTCATTTTATCCTTGCAACCACACTGCTTGAGGAATGACAGCCACCTCATCTCTATTTCACATGTAGGGAAACAGAAGCTGAAAGATTATGCAATTTACTAAATTAGAGAATGAGCCAGGAGTAGAAGATACACACATGACTTCTGGGCCAGTGTTTGCTCTTCCATTTCAAATCCATTCCTTGAATAGCTTGTAGAAAATCATTGACATTTTCAGCAAAGAATCATAAAGCTTGAAGCTAGTAATCATATCCTCATCAGAGAACCCATTTTGAGCTAATCAGGCTCTGTGGCTATAGCCTTATCCCTTGCAGCTTTACAAAGCAATCCTTTGCAAATTGCTTGTTTGCTCTGTGTTTCATACACTGTAAGAGGAAATATCAGCAACTCCACGCATGCATGCATCACACAACATTTGAAATTTCAGAGCTCAGTACGGGTTTCTAGATTCCTACAATATAAATAAGTGAGGAAAAAAATCCATGAGTAGAAACAAACGGAAACTCAATCTTTCCTAATTCTGTGAAAATGTTTTGGTTTTTCTTTTTACAAGTATAATGGTCTCTAATACAGTATGTCCCATAAGATGTGGGTTTTACAAATTAGTCATCATTCCATCAGGTCTGACTTTCACCGCAAGCCAGATTTAAACTTAACAGAATCATTATTCACGTCAGTCAGCCTGGTTCATGAATCTCATATTCCATTCTTTATTTATGAATGTAAATTACCAATACTGTCAACAAGACTGTGAGCTAGATCCCTGCACAAGAATTCGTGTGTATGTATGTGTAATATCATACTGAAACCTTAGTGTATATCTCTGATGGTCAATTTTTGTTTGTATTTTCCAAAGTAAAACTAAATTGAATGCATTGTAATGTCAATTTAACCTCTATAGACATTTTGTAACCAAAGTAATATCTAAGCAACAAATGATCGATTTATATGTAGGTCATTGTAATACAGGGCAATCATGTTTCACCTGCACTGCATTAACACACAGTTTCCTACATATTGCCAAGCTGGGCAATAACTGTGATCTAATGCAGCCCACGATTTTGCCTTTGATAATCAGATAAACCAAAGCAGGACAAGAGTTGCCTTTTCAAAGGGCAAAATAAAAACATAAAAGCCCACTCAATATAAAAATTCAATTTTTTTAAATTAAAAAATATGGGGGGTTTGTTTTTAAATCCTTCTCAGACACGTAAGAAAACTGAACAGAAATGCTTTGTAATGTAACATTGCCTAAGGAAAGCTAGGCAAACTCATCGGCAGCTCAGATGCAAATAGTACCCAGTCCTGTAGGTGGTCAGGCAAGGGCCACTGTTCCCAAATTGGAAAAGATGACTTCAGACTTTCCACCTGTGAATAAAAGGAGTTGCTAACCTCAGGAGTCCATGACTTTTAAGAGGAAGCCAGATATTCTCCCCTTGAAGTTCGACAGAAGCATTTAGGTGATCAGGCTACTGATAAATCTAATTTCTTAGACCCCTCTGGGTGATCCTGCTTTGGCCATGTTGTGCTCTTTGGTGATAAGTGTTAAGTCATTCATAGAAATATTTGTGAGGATTAAATGACATTTTAACAAGGATAAAATATTTAAAAATGTGCCTGGCACCTAAGACACTTTAAAATATTAAGTGTTTTTTATTTATTTATTTATTTTTTATTCTTATTTCAGCATATTGTGGGGGTACAAAAGTTTAGGTTACGTATATTGCCCTTGCTCCCCCATCCCCCAGAGTCAGAGTTTCAAACATGTCCATCCCCTAGACTCTGGTTTCTCTTTAGATTGTATAAATCTTTTGCCTTTTACTAAAATATTAAGTGGTTTTGTTTTTTTCAATTGCACAATAGTGACTTCCCAAGAGGCCATGGTATTTATCCACCTCTCCTTCAAAAATAATGGATAATTATATTTAATAAATATTTATATAACATTGCTAAACATATTCACTCTAATTTCTATATGGAAGTTTTTTTATTTCAGTGCTGATCACTTTCTTGAGCTCCATATTTGTACACACAACTTCTAACTGACATCTCTACTTGGTGTCTACCAGACCCTTCTCTCACACTATATACAAAAATCAACTCAAAATGGATTAAAAACATAAATGTAGGACCATAAACTATAAAACTACTAGAAGAAATGCTGACGACATTTGTCTGGACAAGGATTTTTTAAATAGGACCCCAAAAGCACAGGCAATGAAAACAAAAATAGACAAATGAGATTGCATCAAACTAAAAAGCTTCTGCACAGCCAAGGCAACAATCAACAGAGTAAAGAGACAACCTACAGAATGGGAAGAAAATGTTTGCAGAATTTACATGTTATAAACGGTTAATTTGAAAAATATATAAGGCCCTCAAACAACTCAATAGTAAGAAAACACATAACCTGATTAAAAATGGGCAAACAATCATAATAGACATTTCTCAAAGAAAGACATACATTTCATTTTAGTCATCTTTCATAAAACCTAAGAAAAAAAGATGAAAATTATGAACTTAACCCCCTCTCTTAGATGGCTTGTTTTAAAATCTTTCCATTTTAGCTAACAGTGTACGACTTGACCTACATACTTTCTTTTCAAAAATTTCAAAGCGTTCTAACTTTTCAAAAATCCCCTGGAAACTTGCATTACAAGCTCCTCAGCACCAGCTTTGTATGCACTTTTCCAACCTCTGTCTCACTTTCCTGAAGATAGAGCGTGTAAAAAGGTTACAGACTTTTGTGCAGGAATATCCAAGCTTCAAATAGAAGGCATATCTTAACATCTCAAGTTCTCCTAAGTTCAAGAAAAAGGTTCCAGGGCTGAGATCCAGACCCTGCTGGAGAGGGCATGCCTATGACTCACTGGATGGCAGAGTCATCACTGGGATGCTGTGTGGAAAGAACGTGCTGGAAATCCACTCTCTAGAATGCCAGGGAAAGCTGTTCAAGGGGAGGCTGTGCAAGCACTCTGCTACAAAACTGCCCTAGAGGGGTGCTTAGGTAAATTCTAGCTGCTGGGGTGCTGTACATTGCAGCAGCTGGGCACTAGAGAAGCCACACCTGCTGCAGGAGCTGGCAGTGAGCCGCAGAAAAAAAAAAGCTGAGGAAGCTGCAGGAGCCTACAGAGAGCACACCAGAACCAAGAAGTGCATTTCCTTCTTCCTTCAGTGTCTCTGCAGCACCCTCTACTGACAATGCTCAGCGTCAGCCAGCAATGGAAATACAGGGTCCGTATCCACCTCTGGAGAGCAGGCATAAAGGGTGAACTTGGGGCTGAGAGGCAACAAATGAGTAACTGGCATAACTCCCCAGTGCATATGTAGTTTATGATATCTAGGACTCCTTATGCGGCTCTGTTGCTTTCAGGACTTTCCGTCTAAATTTCCAAATTTAACTTTTGAAGCTGTTAACTTTGGACTTTGTCCACTGTTACCTTGAGCTGGTAAAACGATGACTTTTTTTGCTACTGGAACTGAGAGGTGTGGAGTGTCCTCAGACAAAAAAGAAAACCCACATACTTATAATTCTTACTTATCACAGTTGCATTTCAAAGGCAGCCCCTCTGATTGTCTATGTCTGCTTTATTTAATGTCTTGTTATTTCAAACAGTTGAGTTTGTTTGAAATATTTTTAACAGTTTTATAATTATTATTCTAAGAAGTGTTCACTGGGCCATGTCACGCTGCCAGCATTACAGAAGTCTTGAGTTTTCTTTAAAATGAGAGTCTCAAGTAAAATAGATTTCAACAAAATCCTTTTGTTCTTTGGCTTGCAATAGAAGACAAAGGTGTCCAAGTGATTGAAGCTTCAAATTCTCACTTCCTCAACATTTATGAATTATTTTCCAAGATCATTGTTGACTTTTTTTTCTCTAGAATGATTACTAAAATAATCTCTCTGTTTAATACTATCACTGATTTTGCCCAAGATAGCTTTCTGTCCATCAAGAAGGTGTATTTCTCTTTCATAAAATAGACAGGCTGCGAGGAAGGGACTGCCTCACTGGGGACTAAGTTTTGCAAGCCTCCGTTTCTCCTGGGACTATGTTCTTTCCAAAGAATGTAAGCAGATACAATTTGTGTTACAGTTAGCTACTCCCCCAAAAATAGGTGGCCAGTATTTGAATATTCAAAATGGCTGCTGCCCTTCAACATTAGGCGGTTGGAGCAAATCAGAAAGAAATGTGTAGCAAGTAGCATCATGAATGGCGAAAGTCACTCATGTCACTGGTAGTATCAGTACTAGAGAAATTTTTTTTAATTAATAAAAAAATGAGTTTAAAAAATAATTGAATTTCCCCCTTTTTTCTTTGTTATAGGAGATTATGGAATTATCAGCTGGGCAAAGAAGGCTCCAGTGGCAAAATTACACCACATACCCCGTTACAAACCACCATCTTAAATCCTTAACTGGGAAGTCATGGCTAAATTGTGATAATCCGTGATTATCATGATTTGACGTGATGCCTGGGACTGTGTCTGCAAATTAATAACAATCTCAGGATGGGAAGAGGAAGAAAAGCCAAAGGAGTTACTGAAAAAAGGAGTGAGAGACCCTGTGTTTACTGCTATTTATTTTAGTCTACAATGAATATCAAGTTCTTTGTTTAAATCAGTTTTATATTAGTTGTTCCTGAAAGCATATAAATGATAGACTGGAAGTATTAATAATTTTTCCAAATATGACAGAATTTTCCATACAAATATTTGTATTTTTTTCCTCTCAAGTATTTGGGAAAGCAGGCCTTTTAAATTATTCTAGAGCTTGCCTTTGTCTTGTGGTTTTTCCTCTAATCATAGAGAGAGATCAAGACAGTGTGTATTCTTGATGCCAGCATGTGAAAAATTAATTTCTGCTGGAAATTGAACTTTGAACTTTTATATCTTAAAAGTTGAAAGTAGAAATTTTATCACTGTAGCTAAAGAACATTTCTAATAGCTTTTTACTGCTTATGTTGATGTCTCCTAAACAGGTGTTTTTGTCACCCACACACAAATATGATTCTGTTTTTTCTTTCAGGTGTTGCCATGGAGTTTTTGCATACAAGGCATTTGAATTAGAGAGACCAAAGGGTTATAAATGTTATTTGCACTGCAGAGTGGAATTCCTATTTATAAGAAGATAAAGTACTATTGGAAAACCAATATATCATGGTCTATTTTGGTATTAATTTGAATTAATCTATCTGTCATAGGCTATTGATATATTGTTCATTTCTGAGACAGTCTTTTATTGCATTTATCATATACCATATCTATGCACCACAGAAATTTGACATTTGTAGATTTAAAAATAAAATGTGTTTATTGAAATATTAAAATACAAAACACATAGGTACTGGTGAAGAAGAAAGTTGTTATGTAAGAATGTACATGAGGAAATTACAATAAGACAAAGTCCATCAAAAGAGATAATATATTAGTGAAGATGGGGAGCAAATGTAGACAAAAAATAATGCAAAATAAGGGAAAAAGCTGTATTTCATTTTGTTTTGTTTTCTGTATTTTTGTTTGTGTTTATTTTTATTTTTTGTGTGAATTTTTTCTCAATTAAGCTATTACAAAAAAATTAAAGACTCCAATAATATGTTCACTGGGAACTATTTCAAGGTTATCCCACTCAGTGGAATAACATAAACAATGTGCTTTAAATAAATAATATGAAAATCTGGATCTACCACTTGGGAGATTTATAAAAATGCAGATCCCTGAGCTTTCAATTTCATTAATTATAATTCAATAGATCTATATTGTGACTTGAAAACTCTGTTGTGATATTTAATTCTATTTGTCAGCTTGACTGGGTTAAGGGATTCCCAGATAGCTGCCAAAATATTATTTCTGTGTATGTCTATGAAAGTGTTTCCAGAAGAGATTAGCATTTGAATCAGTAGACTGAGTAACGCCCAATAGGCACATGAACAAAATGGCCATGGTGGCAGGGATGAAG
>JAQIFY010002509.1:0-13273 GCA_028533085.1 Varecia variegata | reverse complement strand
TCCTTCCGAGATTCTAGAGCAGCCCTCAGTGTCCCCAATGTCCAGCTCAAACTGCCCCGGACAAGAGAGAAAAGAAAGCAGAAACATAGTTTGATTTTAAATCAAAAGTTATGACTTTATTTTTTAATTTTGATACACCAGGAAAAAAAAATATTTCTTTTCATGTTGTGAAATAAGCACTTAAGAATGACAATTCCAGCACTGCTGTGATTTGCTCTGTGACATGGGTGTGTGTGGGCTTATAGTGAACTTAGGCTCTGGGGTCCCTAAGAAGCTGAATCTTCCAGTGGGTTTCAAGGTAGCAGCAAGTGATGTCCCACCTGAACACCCCAGACAGGCAGGCCTGTTGGAAATGAGCGTGTCTGGGGTGCACCTTAGGCTACTTCTGTAGCCTTAGTGATTTCTTTTGTCCACTGGGAGACAAAACCTCCAGTGTCATCAAGCATTGGGAAAATAACAGCATTTAAATATGACATATGAGTCAGGACTTTCAATTCTGGCCCAAATGTGACTTTGACACCCTGACTTAGGGGACCACTTTCTTTAATATAAAACCAGTTACTTTGGGAGGAGTTTCCCACAATGCACTTGTGGGTTAGGACTTCCAGCAGAAGCTCTGCAATCACAAGCCTGCCCCACCTCAAGTTAAAGTGCCATCATTAGGACGTCCCCAAACCCACTCACAGATGTGCTCCCACCATCTGCGTCATGGCTGGCACAACTTCTGTCACCAAAGTGTCATTCAGGAGGAAGGGAAGCCTGGGGACGCCCCCTGCCTCTTCTGTGAGCCCTGAATTCTCAAAGTATCTGAGGACAAGGAATTGACCTTGTTGGTTCCACAGGCTCGGGAATATTCTTCGATGCTCTGCACAGATGTGCTTAACTGGCCTCTTCAGCTATGAGTTCTGCCATGTGGCTCACAGATGCTTAAAACTGGAGACGGACTCAAGAACATCCGAGAAAATGCTGTCACTGCATGGACGCTTGCTCTGCCAGGAGTATTGGGCACCAGCACATGGAGACCCGCCACTTCACACTGGGTGTCAGAACAAACTCTTACTTCAGTGTGAACGCCCTACAGGCCAAATGCTGCGCTGCCTTCTCACCCAAACCTCTTCCAGATGGCAGTGGGTCTGAGGCACAAAGAATCAAGTGCATGTAACAGGGACAGAAGAACAACTTTAAAGGGCTGTGGGCGACAAGGACTCCCAGGACGAGCACAGGGCTCTGCTATCATCCCAAACTGACAGCAGAATATTTATTATTGAAAACAAAGAACGGGAAAAGATAACTTCATTTGCCTACTGGAAAGTTCTGGGCTTTCATCGTGAAATTCTGACACCATGTTACTTTTCTGGATAGAACCATTTTCCGGGAAATTTAGAGATGGACATGGACCAACATACAGAACTCAAAGTTCTGAACTGGGGGAAGCAAAGTCTATTTGTTCTTCTCTGCTCACCCAGCAGCTCTCTTGAATCTGCACTTGGCCAATCCAACAACTCTGCTAAAGAATTATTACCCAAAACTGGGGGGGTGGGGAAAGCCCTCGGAAGGTATATAATTGGCTGTTGCGTGACACATACATAGTCTCTGAGTGAGGCTGTTCTTTTCAGAGTAAAGAACAGATAGTAACCTGAGCGTGTTGATTCTCCCAGGTAATTAAACAGTCTGGGAATATGGCTAGACTTCTGGAACATTCTACTCCAGTGTGGCAGACTCCAGTGGCTGTGGTACTCTGATGAGACAGGATTTATCTTACAAAGATACTCATCTGATTATTTATTTATTTATTGAGACAGAGTCTCACTTTGTTGCCCTGGGTAGAGTGCAGTGGCGTTGTCATAGCTCACTGCAAACTCAAACTCCTGGGCTCAAGCGATCCTCCTGCCTCAGCCTCCCGAGTAGCCGGGACTACAGGCATGCGCCACCATGCCTGGCTATTTTTTTTTTTCTATACATTTTTAGTTGTCCAGCTAATTTCTTTCTATTTTTGGTAGAGACAGGGTCTCGCTCTTGCTCAGGCTGGTCTTGAACTCCTGACCTCAAGTGATCCTCCCACCTTGGCCTCCCAGAGTGCTAGGATTATAGGCATGAGCCACTGCACCTGGCCTCATCTGATTTTTTAAAAAAAGTTCTGTTGGTCTCTTTTCTAGAAGTGTTCTCCTACATCCCTACTACCTTTCCGTTCAATTCTACAGAAACCCACTCAGTCCAGATCCCTTAGTCTCTGCACAAAAGTACAAAGACACGGAGAATTCAGGGGACATATCAATGCTTTTCTCCCACTCTAAGCACTGTGTATGTAGTGTATTCTCACCCGCTACCCTTATTTTTGTAGAGCAGTATGATTAGAAGGATGGGAGTAAATGACCTGGAATAATAACCTCAGTTGATGATTTTAATTTTGTACTTTGACCTGGCATTGGATATAAATATAGTAGTCACTCCTTTCTCATAAGGAAAAATAGAAGGTCCAGATGAATCTTCTCTATGAATACAGCATTTCTCCCTAGAATTTCATTGCAAACTCCTGGACTTGGGTTGATGTGTATGTGAGTATATATAAACATTCATATATATATATATGTAGAAAGAGAGACAGAGACATATGTATGAAATCAAGAATTTGGGGTTTTTTTTTTTAATCAATCCAAGAGTGATGTTTTCACCATAATGGGATTGGAATGCAGTGGAGAATCTTCAATAGAAGGATAATCTATTGCAGCATAGTGGGGCAGCTATACAAACTCGCCTGCCCAAGTTTCTCTGGAATGTTAGTTGACAGCAAGAGTATTTTGGTGGCAGTCAATTCTCTGGTAGGCTTCAGATTTGTCACGGGCTAGTGATCCAGCCTCCTATCTTGCTATAATTAAAGCAGCTAAGCTGGGATGTTAAAAAAAGTGTACTGAACCTGTAATACCAGACTTTTTTAAGTATGTGGCTTTTCTCCTTCCACGATAAACATTGGCAATGCCTGTAGATATAGTTAGCTAGTTTAAAAACTATTTATTAGACATCCAACCTGTAAACAAAAATCCTAAATTACTTTACAAGTGAACACAAACATGAACCTAATACCAAGATGAAAGTGCTTTGGAAGCATCCTTTAGAGTCTTTCTATGGTTTATGCTCATGTTTTTATTCTAACCTGCATTAAAGGATCTATGATAAATTATTGAATTAAATAAAGCAACCAGATGAGCCTCTAATGGGTCCTTCAATTAAACTCAAGTTAACCGTTATGTGACCTTTTCCTCATTTTAATTACTTATTTTCTGTTATGAGGGGGGAAAAGGCATATTGCACGGTATCACTTATTTGCAAAGCTCAAAATAACATTATTTGCATCCTAAGAATCTATTAGTCAGTCTAGCAGGACTGAGCTTTTCAGCTCATGTCAGTTTTTGCCCAAATAATAATACATTCCTCCATCAGTTGTGTGTCATCTGCGAACTAAGGTCAAGGCGTCATAGACTATTTGCAATAATTTAACACAAATGTTAACATCTCCCCTCCCCGGTTATTCCAGTCATGACGTGGTTTCCACAAGATTCTTCGTTCATTTTCCAGCCATTCACACAGAATGGAATAAAACTTTATTCTTTTTCAATTCGACACAGAAACGAGATGCTGGAAAAAGCTCTTGCCATCTCTGACGGAAAAGCAGAGCAGCTGTTTCATGAATGACAGCACACTTTAAAGCTAAAACAATATAAAAATAATTTGAAAAATCCCTTTTACTGTACACGCTCAAATAAAGCAGGAAAGATAAAACAACGGTTTCTTTTTCCGCTAGCCAGAAAATGTTTCTATTCATTTGGGATCTGAAGTTCGGTGTACCCCACATCTGTGTGCATATATGTGTGGCTGTGTGTGCATAATCTATGCTGTAGGATAGCCCCTAATCTTTCATCTAGTTTGCCTAATCATTAAGCTACTTAACCAATTATAATATTAATACTATGATGTCACATTGAACAACTTTACAAGAGTTGCTTCTTTGAAATACTAGGAACATTGACACGTGTATTTGGCTTGTAAAGGACTGAAATATCACAGATAATATGACCTAGCTTTGTTTGTTTGTTTTTTTTTAAAAGAATATGGCTCTTAATAAATTGATCTTTGAGTTCCAGAGCGAAAGTCCCTTTAAAAAAAAAAAAATCTCTGAAGCTGACTTGAAGCAGGATGGATATCTTCTGATTTGGCTAAAGGAAGTATGACAAGTGTTTTATGTCATTTAAAATTTGGGGGTGGGTGGGGTAAGTCTATAGGGGGCCTTAATTGTCAATGGTCTTCAGCCAAACTTGCCATGAGCGTTTGCTGAAGTACCGCCACGCGGCCAGCAGGGGGCGCTGTAGACACCCCTGCACTGCTCGGCGGCCAATGCAGACGATGCAGAAACACAGTGCTTGCCCAGCGTCAGGAAGAGGCCTGCAGATTTCTCTCTGAAATTCACAAAAATATAGAAAATATGCTGTCCCCACAGGGTTTCCTTTGCAAAGTCAGGAGCCTATGTGAAGTCACATAGGGAGGGGTGTCCGTGTCGTCTACGGACGCGATGGCTGCTCACCTGTCCCCCCAGCTCCCCTCTCCGGGCTCAGCAGTGGTACCTAGCTGGGCCTTTTTCAGGTAGTATAGAATCCATTTGCAAATCGTTTGGTTGCATTTTTTTTTTTTTTTTAAATCTTTTTGATGCTGTATTTACTCTTCTGTTCAAAAGCCTGCGGGCAACTGAACAAAAGGATCATTCTTTCCTATCTCGTTTTAAGACTAGAAATCACAGTTCTGCTGTCAGAAGTGCCTGCCCTGGGTTGGAGCTGTCCCCCTGGGACCCGGGCTGCACCGTGTCCGTCCTCCCAGGAAGACCCTCGGGAGACTTCTGTGCCCCGTTTTGTTTTGGCAAACTCACTAGCCTGAAGCTGTGCAGTGAATAGTCATGTGGGTTGTTTTTGTATTTTTTTTTAGTGGAAATATAATTGTTTACATCTGTTTTCATAAAGGATGATTAAGACATCTTTTCTCATGGGGCTACAACAACTCGCCTTTCTTAAAAAAGGCCTTAATTTCTGCAAAAGCCTTATTGTTCTAGACACACCCCCTGTATCTCTTTCATGTTTATCTTTTCTGTTGGCTGCAGTTTGGTGTCGGTTAAGATCAGAAAGGATTGTGTGTGTGTGTGTGTGTGTGTGTGTGCGCGCGCGTGCGTGCGCTCGTATTTTTAAATAAAATTCTTTCGTCCTTAGAGAAATATGACACTCAGTAAAGACATCTTTTGCTAGCGTGTTAACAGCCTTCGCTGGCCTCCCGGTATGCTCTCTCTGCCTCTGGCTCCTGTTTGTTCTCCTTGGTTCTAGAGGGGACAGGTAAAGAGGGGACGTGGCCTCCCAGCAGCAGTGCTTTGAGATGGAGGTGCACTCAGTGAGTCCTCACCCGGAAAGGATCATAAACTTACTGGGTTAAGTCAACCTAATTATCCCTAAGCTGCCTTGGGTTTGGGTCTGCTCCTATGATTTTGTTTTGTTTTGTTTTAGCTGCACCATATGTGATTCCTTGTGCCATTTTCTTTTGTCTATGATTTTTTTTTTCTTGATGACCCTGAGCTATGGCTTCCTCTTCAGTTCCAACCCTATTCAGCCTTCGCTGTCTTCCTCATCTTGCCGATGTAGGCCTCAAAGAAGAAATGGCAGAAGAGCACAAGGTAGCTGAGGTACATGAGTGAGGACCAGAAGATGTTCTGAAAGTGAGAGTGACACTGGTCATGCTGCATCCAGTAGAAGACCAGGTAGTTAATGACACAGCCCATCAGCATCTGAGTGATCTGGGACAAGGTGATGAACATGGCGAACTTCCGGGAGACGCGGAAACCCGCTGCCCGCAAGGCATAGTACGAGTACATCACGGAGTGCACGCCGTAGTTCATGGTCATGAACCAGCCTCCCCCGGCAACCATGTCCTTGTAGGAGTACCAGGAGTACAGGAGCACAGTGATGTGGTGGTACCAGTGCAGGAAGATGAGCTTCTGCTTCCTTAGAATGATGAATATCGTATCTCCTGAAAGACAAAGAAGGGAAAGAACATTCATGAACCCTTGGACCACGACATGATGCTAATTTAGCCTTTTGCAGGCGGGCAGGCATCTTGAGCTAGCACTGGAGGGTCAGGCGGACCGGATCCGAACCCAGCACTGGCATTTACTAGCTCTGTGACCTTGGCCAAGTGACTTACCCTCAGTGTTTTCTAGTTTCCTCATCTATGAAATGAGGATAATTAATCACAGTGACTTGGAATTATCTGAGGAGTAAGCAGGATGAGCAACATGCCCTCTTCACACGTGGTAGGAAAGCAACAAATGTTTGGGTACTTTATACAAAATCCTACTTATTACTGATCTGGAAGGGACAGTAACAATGAGGTTGCCCAATCTCCAACTGAACCATACATTTTAGGAAATACCATGGGGTGGTGGGATGAGTCCCAAGGTGACTTGTCTCAGGTCATTTATGAATCAAAAGAAACAGACTGGAACTCAGGTCCCTAGTGGAGAGCTCTCGGACGTCTCCAGAATAGTAAAACCATGATTTTTCTTCGGCATACCATGAAAGGTGCTGTGCTCCTTGAACACATCTCTCTGCGAGCTCCCTTAAAATGATGAAACCTTGCCCAAGGGCAGTGAGAAAAGTAAAATTGAAACAAAAGGCGAAGACAGAAGAAAGGGGAACAAAAGCCGTTTCCCGTACACATCTGCTGACAAGGGTGATACAACAAGAACTAGAAAGTCCTTCTTCTTATGAATTTCATGAAGCACAAAGGGAACTAGGACATATCCCTGTCTTGTCCCTCACATACTTCATGGATGGCCCAAAACACACGGCACCGGGTGAGGTCCCAAAATGCTGGGCCGTGGAGAGACCGCTGAGGTCTTGACGGCTGTGGTTGGAATGACACAGGTGATGCTTCACCCGGTTCATCAGCAGGTATGACTTTATTTCCCTCCTGAATTGTTAACCATTATTACTTCGTATTTGTTTAGAACAGGAAAAGGAAAAGTTGCCATATTTCTGAACTTATTATCAAGTTTTCACTGAAGTCCTCTTCTCTCTTGCGAGATGCCCAATGTTTATTATGTCTGTAAATGTCAGACAGGCTAATGGTGACAGATGGGGACGGCAAAATCTCATGTGCCTACTTTATAAGGGATGAAAGTGATGTCAGGAAAGCTGAGGTCCGTCTACTTCTTAGTGGTAAAGGGCTATTTCGGTGTGCCTGTCACAGGCCTGCTATTGCTGTCCCTCCCTTCTGTCTGCGGACTGTGATGTAGACATAGTGACCTCAGCCTGCCTTTGTTCACAGTGGCAATAAGGCAGACACCCAAGAATTATACGGTAAAAGCAAATTTAGTCGTTCATAACTGAGAAGATGCTTTTTATGAGTCTCTTGGCGTCAACTAAAATATAAATCCCACGCCATATGCAAACACATTGTCATAAGTGTTACTTACCATAAAGTAATAAGCATTTCATCTTCTCCAATTCTTTAGATTTAACTCCATCATTTTTATATTAAAATTTTATTGTCTAAAGAATGGTTAAGACAGACCATATGAGAATGGGCTCGCATGGAAGGGACCATGGAACCTACGGATCTGGAGTTGAGAATTGTGTTGTGTTTTTCCTGTCTGCAGGCCGGGGTGGGGGTGTCCCAGGCTCGATCTGAGACACAGTAGATGTTTCTAGTTATTTGGGGGAGGGGAGTAGGGTGAGGAGTGAAGATGTGTCATGAAATCTTGATAACACAATTAATTTGAGGAAGGCCGAGGCAGGAGGATTGTTTGGGCCCAGGAGTTTAAGACCAACCTGAGTAAAAGCGAGACCCGGTCTCTACTAAACATAGAGGACAAATTAGCTGGCATTGTGGTGTGTGGTGCATGTGTGTATAGTCCCAGCTACTCGGGAGGCTGAGGCAGGAGGATCGCTTGAGCCCAGGAGTTTGAGGTTGCTGTGAGCTAGGCTGATGCCACGGCACTCACTCTAGCCCGGGCAACAGAGTGAGACTCTTTTTTTTTTTTTGAGACAGAGTCATGCTAAGTCATGGTACTTAGAGGTTTCCAGAAGCTACGGAGTGATCCAGAAATGTACACTCTCCTAGGGACTGTGTATTTGATGTTGGGCAACCAATCTTTCTTGGTCAACGTTCTACAGGCGTCATGGAAATGAATCTGCTCAATTATAAGCAATGGGTCTTTTGCCTCTTGAACGTTTCCGTCATGTCACCTATTTTAGCTGCTTTCTGGTTCATGTTCTCTTTACCTTGACCTCTCTAAACTTTGGTTCGGCTATTATTGGTCAAGAGCCAGCTTGCAGCAGGGCACGGTGTTGCTGGTACCTAAGTGACCCTCGTGAGCTCGCCTTTCCCCCCCTGCACCTGGGAAGCACAGATTGCTTTCCGGCGATGGGGAAATTACTCAGCATTTGCAAATCCCCAGGGTAGTCTCGGCCACCAAGAGGCAGGGAAAGCCTACTCCGTGTGTGTGTGCGGTCTGTCACACAAGGCCGAGTCCCTCTTCGCAGAGCTAGCTGGGGTGCTGCTGAGTCAGAGTTTCGAACACAATGACATGCTCAACTGAGCAAGGACCTGGGCTCAGAACAGATGTTTCCAAGTTTTAACAAAACCAAATCTCAGCAGGTTTTAATATCATGCAAACAGAAGGTGCTCAAAGATTTGGCACACACAGCGGGTCGGTGGCTCTCTTCCTCTCCAGTTGTTCTACTAAATTGTAACCCTGTAATTCACTGAAATGAGCTCATAGTTTTCTGCTGAAGCAGCAAGCTTTTCTTGCTATTAAGGGTTTAGTGAAGGAGCTAGTGTTGAACGGGGGCAGAGTGTCAACCGGGGAAGATGCAAAAGTTCTGGAAATCGAGGATGTCATCGTTGTACAGCAATGTGAATATTACATATATTCTGCCACAATTTAAAAACAGAATTTGGCCGGGTGCGGTGGCTCACGCCTGTAATCCTAGCACTCTGGGAGGCCGAGGCGGGAAGATCGCTCGAGGTCAGGAGTTCAAGACCAGCCTGAGCAAGAGCGAGACCCCATCTCTACTAAAAATAGAAAGAAATGATCTGGACAACTAAAAATATATATAGAAAAAAATTAGCCGGGCATGGTGGCACATGCCTGTGGTCCCAGCTACTCGGGAGGCTGAGGCAGGAGGATCGCTTGAGCCCAGGAGTTTGAGGTTGCTGTGAGCTAGGCTGACACCACAGCACTCACTCTAGCCTGGGCAACAGAGTGAGACTCTGTCTCAAAAAAAATAAATAAATAAATAAGAAAAAGTAGCCATTCTATTCCAACTCCCATTAAATGTCTAGTCCATACCGGGTGCTTAATATAAATTTATTGAACAAATAACTGAATGAAGCCACACTAATGCATTGCATTCTAAGACTGTTTTCGTAGGCTCTGTGTGTGTGTGTGTGTGTGTGTGTGTGTGTGTGCATTTGTGCACAAGCATGCAACAGTTATCTACTTATTTTGAACTATGTAGCGGACCTATCTTTGTACCTCTGCCCCTCTTTCTGCAAAGTTTTCAAAAGAAATTTTCTCCTGCTGCTCTTCCCTTGTCTTTGACCTGGTAAGACAATAGTCAAACCAATAGGTCAAACCAATTGCCAGCTACCATTAGCATCCCATGGAAAGTGGCCAGGTTGCTGACCCACACTTTGAGTGACCTCTTGTCCCATATGCATGGACACGGGGCATGAACTAAGGGCACCTTACAAAGACTGCTCATAGTTTCTATTGTAGGTGGCTTGTCATGAAATTACAGCCTCTAGCTTACTTTTTAGGGGAAACAGAAGAAACAATATCTTTTGAACTAAATACATATTAATACAATTCTTAATTACAGGTAAAAAAAAAAAAATTAAGAAACCCAGCGGGTGGGTGGTCAGGATTTGCCTAATACAAACCGGTTTGTGAGGTGGTAGCTACCATTACTCATGGACGGACTCAGAGATTATAGCCACCAGCAGCTAGCTTTCTTTGCCGATAAAGACATGTTCTTGGAGAATTGTGCCCATGTCAAATCCTTGCTAGTTAATTTTTCACTGTTTCTGCTAACCTACACCACCATTTCCATTCCAGACCATTAAAGAGTTGAAAGAAAAAGCATAGAAATCTACAAATATAGCTGGTATTTCCTATAAAATTTCTAGAAGGTGAACTATTAATACCTTCCCCTTGCAAAACCAGTCTCGTGGATGATGCAAATCAAACACCACCAGAGATCAGCCCTTAGCATCTGTTAATGAGAACATGACAATACCCAAATGAAAAGCTTCATTTCCTAATCTGATTTATGCTTCCAGAAGGGACTTGGAAACAGCTATGTCACTCTCTCCCCTCATAATTTAATATTAGCTCCGCTGTTTTTTTTTTTTTTTTTTTGAGACAGAGTCTCACTCTGTTGCTCGGGCTACAGTGCCATGGCGTCAGCCTCGCTCACAGCAACCTCAAACTCCTGGGCTCAAGCGATCCTCCTGCCTCAGCCTCCCGAGTAGCTGGGACTACAGGCATGCGCCACCATGCCCGGCTAATTTTTTCTATATATAATTTTAGTTGTCCAGCTAATTTCTTTCTATTTTTAGTAGAGATGGGGGGGGGGGTCTCACTCTTGGCTCAGGCTGGTCTCGAACTCCTGACCTCGAGCGATCCTCCCGCCTCGGCCTCCCAGAGTGCTAGGATTACAGGCGTGAGCCACTGCGCCCGGCCCAGCTCTGCTGTTAATGGGTCTTAGAGAGGGAACTGTATTTCCTAAGCCCCTGGAAGTGTATTTTTAGGGGTGCTTAAAAATCAGCATGTTCTAATCTTTGGTCCCCAACCCCCAGGTGGTGGACCGGTGGCCTGCTGGGAACCGGGTCGCACAGCAGGAGGTGAGCAGCGGCAAGTGGGGCGAAGACGGCCACTCCCCATCGCTTGCATCACCACCTGAGCTCCAGGAAACTGGTCCCTGGCACCAAAAAGGTTGGGGGACTGCTGTCTATGTGAACCATTTATTTAAAAGGAGGGAGAGAGAGGAAATCAAAAAAGAAAGCGGAAGTCGGTTTAGAACTCAAATGCATTCATCATTAAGTTTCCTGCAACAAACAAAATAGGACCTCGGATTATTTGTTTCTTTGTTCACGCTTAATAAAAAATTGCGGCTATGTGGCTGCAAAGAGAGGGGGAGAGGAAATGGAAGGAGAGAAGACACTCACCTAGTTCGGGCGCTTTGCTTAGCACGAATGCGTAAGCCCAGAATTTGCTGACCGGTCCGATGTAAAAACCCTGGTCACAGACTGACTGCTTCAAGCCTTTGGTCATCAAAATGTACACCATGTAAGCACCAGTTCGAAGAGCACCGAATATACTTTGCAACAAAAAGAGAAAAGAAACAATGTTTCAGAACATAATTTCATTTTTTTTTTATTTTTTAAAAATTTTCTTTTTTTTTTTTTTTTTTTTTTGAGACAGAGTCTTGCTCTGTTGCCCGGGCTAGAGTGAGTGCCGTGGCGTCAGCCTAGCTCACAGCAACCTCCAACTCCTGGGCTCAAGCGATCCTCCTGCCTCAGCCTCCCGAGTAGCTGGGACTACAGGCATGCGCCACCATGCCCGGCTAATTTTTTCTATATATATTTTTAGTTGGCCAGATAATTTCTTTCTATTTTTAGTAGAGACGGGGTCTCGCTCTTGCTCAGGCTGGTCTCAAACTCCTGAGCTCAAACAATCAGCCCGCCTCGGCCTCCCAAGTGCTAGGATTACAGGCGTGAGCCACCGCGCCTGGCCCCATAATTTCATTTTTGACATTAACCATACCTAGAAGACTGGCTGGCCGTTGGCAGGAAATAGGTATGGAAGAAGAAGAATTTGCATTTAGTTGGAGTCATCTTACAATGTTCTGTAAACAAGAGCTCATCAGACTTCTCAAGCACTTTCTCCGGAACCCATACAGGACGCTACTTACTCTTCACCAGTGTCCCCAAGGATGGGAATAGATCCACAGCAGAACCTCGTGAAGAACCCTGCAATCCTTTGTGTTTCAGCTTGAAGCAACCATTCCTTGGGTGGGGGTGGCTGCAAACTCGTAGAACTATCTCAGTCCTGTTCTGTGTCTAATTAGTCTCCAAGTCCCCCTGGCTGTATTCCTTGAAAATCCATTTAGCTCTTTACCCTAACGCTTCCTTTATCTCTGGACTGGCCTTACCAGCCCAGGCCTCCTTGGGGACAAAGCCAACTCAGAGGATGGCAAAGTAGTCCCTCCAAATGTGACTGAGCTGCTGCATGAGCCAATCTTTCAGTGACCCTATCTCAAGACTTCTTGTTCTTGAGATTTAAAAGTATTCCTTATTGCATAAGCCGTTAGGAGTTTTGCTTTCTGTGAATTGCTGCCCAAAGCAGCCGGCAAGACACAACACACAAGATCTGATTTGCAGGAGACTTTTAAAGGCTCGTTAACATTTGGTGCAGAAGCTCCCTCTGTAGCCATACGATGAATCTACACTCGTGGATACTGCGGGTGAGTTACTTACAGCAGCAGTTATCTGCTTTTCATAAGGGTGGGGAGGTGGCAGTGACTTCTGCACAAGCCCAAAGCAAGGAAACATACAAATGACACACTCTCGAAATTGATCAGTCTCTGCTCATTAGCCCCAGATCCATGATTTTGCTGAACAATTGAGCGTATTTTATAAAGCATCCCCTTTCCCTGCGGGCTCCAGCCCACCATTGCCAGAAATCACACAGCCTAGAACCTTCCATTACTATATTTGCTGCCAGACTGGTGCTCCAAACGTGATCAGAATAGATCCAAAGAAAATCCTTTTGAAATAAATCACTTTCCTTTCGTCCTCCTGGGTCTCAAAATCACTGTGGTTCATTCTCAATTTCTATGGTATTCACATAACTTAATTTTTTATTTCAAGTGGTAAAAATTTACCTGCCTGGTTTTAGATACGGGGGTGAAAAAAAGTCAGTAAGCTAATTCTGGCGAGTGGTGGGGGTCCAGGAAAGGTTCAGAGGAAGTAGCATTAGAATTAGGAGCAAGCCGGGCATGGTGGCGCACGCCTGTAATCCTAGCACTCGGGGAGTCCAAGGCGGGAGGATGGCTCGAGGTCAGGAGTTTGAGACCAGCCTGAGCAAGAGCAAGACCCCGTCTCTACTATAAATAGAAAGAAATTATCTGGCCAACTAAAATATATATAGAAAAAATTAGCCAGGCATGGTGGCGCA
>JAQIFY010002508.1:0-13274 GCA_028533085.1 Varecia variegata | reverse complement strand
TGTACTGCAATGATTACCCCCTGGTAAGTTCATGCAAAATATTTTGGAACATGATGTCAATGCACAAAATTACAGATTTCCAACCTTATGATTTTCTTTTCTTTAAGAAGCTTCTCATTGTGGTGCCAATTATATCCGTAACCTCTTGTTTCTGCAGGCAAACCAGCTCCTTCTCCTAAGCTGTCTCTCTTTAACAGCTTTCAATTTATTCAAGTTAGTAATAAACTGGGAGGTTCTACTTTTTTACTAGGAGCTTTGCTTATATATTTTAAGGTATGTATTCTCACAGGCTTCAATGGGAAATGTAGTAAATAAATAAAACACTAAAGGTATTTCTATCTAAAAATGGAGTTGTGTATAGGTGTGTACATGTGGTGTCAGTATGTGTTTGAGGGAGATAAATGGAGTGATTGTGTGATTTCTAAGGCAAGAGAGAATGCTACAAACAGTACAGGAACAATGGGCCTGCTTGCTAATGTGTAAGGAAAAATCCCCATGTTTTTAGGGTTTCTAGTCATCCCTAAAGCAAAGAGTGAATTTATGTGTAACTTTTTGTCATTTGGAAATGTGACAAATGATTTTTCCCTTTAAAATGGAGGTCTGGGCTTTTGAAGGATAGATGGATAATTATTGGTAAAAGTGTGATATATTTCCAAGTGGGAAAAATTGCTTGTTATAAAGAATAGGTAAAGGATGGTCTCATTTATGTACTGATATAATATATGTGCACAGAAAAAAGATCTGAACACTATATATATTGTAGAGTTAATAGTTTTTCTGGGTCTGTTGAGATTATGGATGGTTGTAATTTTCTTCCCTTTGCTCAATAATAATGATTTCTAAATGTTCTATGATGAACATCTTTTTTTTAAATAAGAAAATGAACAGAAACTATTTTTGTCTTAACGAAGTGCAGGGAGAATAATTGAATACATGTTACATCGCCTCCCACGGTGGCAAATGTCTTCAGCTATAGAAAGAAAACAATGAAGTGCATGCAATTGGGTTATATCTGCTATTTCATCCAGTTGTCCTAAAATTAAATTCTCAACTTTGTTCTGGTTTCTGTCGGTAAGATCTCTCTAAAGTAAAAAAAAAAAAAAAAAAAGTCAGGGGAATGTGTATTTCATGACATTGGAACTTACTGCTATATTCTTGCTACACTGGGTGTGGAGGGAATTAATACCAATAAGGCTAAAAGCAAAGGGGATGGACAAAGTGAGCTTATGTTAAGAAACACTTGGACAACTTCTTATATAGACAAATCAGTCTGTACGGGGGTGGTGGGGGTGTAGATTAGCTTAATGCAGGATTGCTCAACTTTGGCACTGTTGACATTTGGGCCAGATAATGCTTTGCTGTGAGATTTGTCCTGTGCATCATGGGATGGTTAATATCATCTCTGACCACCAACTATTAGATGCCAGTAGCAACACCCTCCCCAGGTTGTGACAACCAAAAATGTGCTTACACGTTTTCAAACATTTCTGGGAACAATATCACCCCTGGTGAGAATCACTAACTTAACACTTGCCTGCAGTTTCTTCATGTGGAGTTTCAATAAGTTAGGATTATTTTCGAATGCATGTGACAGATAAACCCCAAATAATGTTTACTTAAAAAGACAGAAGACTATTTCTCCTTTGTAACCGAAGTCTGGAGGTGAGCCACTCACTGCTGGCATGGCAATTCCACTGTCACAAGGGACCCAAGAGTTCTTCAAGCCTCTGCTTTCCTATTTCCTACACTTCTTGCTGAAAGTCACCTCATCGTTCAAATTGCTGCTGGATATCCAGTCATCACAACCATTTTCCACGCAGGCATCAAGAACAGCCACATCTGATAAGCCTGTATTTGCTTCTCTTTAAAGAGAAGTACTATGAATAGAAGCCTTGTATTTTGCTCTTTCATCTCATTGGCCAGAACTTAGCCACACAGCCCCACAGCCCCACTTAGCTGCATGGAAGACTGAGAAATGTAGTCTTATAGCTAAGTATGTTGTCTCTCTAGATCTGCATGTGAGGGTCAATTCGAAAAGAGAAGGAAAAATGAGAACTGCAGATATATTCTCTTAACAACATACTGCATAACATTAAAAAGGCACTTTTCTAGGAAAAGCTTTTATTCCAAATAAAATATTATAAAATTACTATACATATCTAGTATAAAATAAAATTTTAAATAGTGAAAATAATTAGATTATCTGCTTAACAGGAGAGACTCAAAAATACCAGTTTTGTCTCTTACTATTTAAACTGTTCTGAAGTACCTATAGTTCTTCCTAGATAAGAGCAATATGGTGAATACCATTAGGTCTTTCTTTATTTGGGATCCTTACAAAGGGCTTACTTCTTAGCCTGTGTTCTCCTGAGAACACAGCTTGAGACAAAGTCTTCCATTCAGGTGGTTCATTTAGGAGTGATCTTGGGGAAAGTTGAGGGCAGGGAGGGGACAGGGAAGGAGAGAGAGACAATACAAGGATGTTTCTAAGTTGGTCATTGCTATGGGCAACTGGTGTCAGATTCTGCAGGACTTCCTGAAGAGTTTTATGAAATGTATTTCAGAACCATATATCTGGGAATCAAAAGGGAAAAGCATTTATTCAATGGTTCCTGTCCTCACTAGCCAGTAATGGCTCCAAAGATGTTTAGTCTCCTGCATTTCTGGGCTGCTTATGCATGTGGGTCAAGTGTTTGGCAAAGGTTTTCTCTCCCCGGAGTCAAAGAAGTCCCCAGTCAAAAAGCGGAAGTTATACCGTGTGGGTGGGAGGTTCCTCCAGACTGTGTGAAGCTGGTCCTTGTGCAGTGACTGGAAGTGAGACACATAGAACTGTCTCGCTGTGTTGCCCAGGCTGGTCTGGAACTCCTGGCCTCAAGCAGTCTTCCTACCTGGGCCTCCCAAAGTGCTGGGCTTACAGGTATGAGCCACTGCACCGGTCTATTTTAACATTAACGCTGGTCAATTGTATCTAAACTCCAAATGGAGTTGGGGCAGGGTGGCTCACATCTGTAATCCTTGCACTTTGGGAGGCCAAGGTGAGAGGATTGCTTGAGGCCAAGAGTTTGAGACCAGCCTGGGCAATAGCGAGACCCCATCTCTATTAAAACAACAACAAAAAAAGAATAAAAATAAACTCAAAATGGGAGGGGGAATAATAAGGTGTGTTTGATCTCCTTTTCCTTCATGGCCAGGAACTCAGTTTTAATGTTTTTCTGGGGTCCCGTTGGCCAAGAAGGGGTCCATTCAGTCAGCAGGGGGACTTAGGATTGTATTTTTAATTTATATAGTCCAAAAGAAAATATAAGAATGAAGTTTTAACTGCATAGAAGTTTTTGAGGTGAAAGTCCTTCAGCTTCTATTAAACTTCCCACAAATTTTACAGCACAAAAACACACAGTTCTTTGGATGCTTAGAAATGGTTGCTTAGGGCTTGGTGAAAGCTTCTGGCTTTTAAGAAATAAACAGTTTGATTTGACCTAAAGGGAAAAGCAGGCACAGGAACACAGCTGGGGCATCAATTCAAAGAGCATCAGCAAATGAACAGAAGAGAGATCGCATTTGCTGGAATTCTCTAGCAGCAAATAAATGAGGTAACAGGAGAGATTGGCTGAAAACAGTGGGCTGAAGAGAACAGTAGCCAAGCACTTTGCTTTCAATTCAAGTACGGAGTGTGTAAATCTGAAGATCTAGTTTCTGTTTACTGAGTCAGTAGAAGGAAGTTTACCTATATTATGCCAACAGTCGCCTTCCAGCCTCCTGAAGTTACTTCATTAGCTGCGTGAGAGAAGTCTAAGCAGCAACAATAAGGAATGTAAATCTAATCCAGACTGTTGGCCCGTGTTCAGAAGTGGTGGGTGGTTAATTCTTTCAGTATAATCATTAGTGTTATGTCCCCATATCAGATGGGGTGCAAACACAGAAGGCATAAACAGTGCTCCTGGGGTGTCTTCCTTGGTCTCTGGAGAGAAAGAATTTCTAAGTCTTTTGTAACGAGCAAACTGCTAAACCCTGGGCAGTCTCATTTTCCTCTGGATCAGGCAAATTTTCTCTGCACTGTGGCATGAGAGAAGAAAATATTGGAATTCAGTATCAAAATCTTAGAGGCATCAGTAAAGCTTTTCATGGACCTTCGTTTGCCTCCTTGAAGAAAATATAGAAATAAAGCTAGGGTCCTTTGCTTCTATTGTTTAGAAATATTCATTTCATCTCCCTGACCTCTGTGGGAAGAGTATATTTGCGCCCCTCCTTGATGTTCTCGTTGGCCATGTGATTGATGTATTTGGTGGATGTTAGTAAATGTGAGTTGATCCAAGGCTTGAAATGTGCCTGCGCATTTCGGCTTTCCTTGTATTCCTGCCTTTTTCCATAAAGAGAAATGCCTTGTTTAGCCTTTTTGCCAGGAAACATGGGAGACCTGTGGAGTTCACCTGAACTGAACCCGTGTCCTAGAATCAAACTCAAACTAAATCAACAAAACTCCAGATGCACAAAGACAAGATTAATAAAGAAATGTTTGCATTGTGGGGGTGAGGGGAAACTTTCCTCTCACCTGGAAAGGTTCACTGAAATATTAACACATAGTAAGACAGATTAATAAAAGAGGTTTATTTACCATTTGCACGGGGAGAATCACAGAGTGATTACTCAATATCCCAGTGGGGTCCAGAAACTTATACGCCCTCATTTTAGAGGGGAGGGGGAGATGAGGAAGATAGGTAATTCTGTTTAGGGGTAATAAATAGTTACTAGGGAGGATGAATAGATATTTGGGAGGATTAATGGATGGAGGGGAACAGGTTGACTTATAAATGATTCTCTTTGCAAATTCAATTAAACTGAGAGACAGGTATTATATTTAAAATAATTTGGACCAGGTCTGGTCACATTCTTGATCTTCTTTCCTGTAATATATTGAGATAACAGGGAAGGGAAGGGAAGTTGATTTTGATTTTTGATGGGTCTGGTTTTTTATGAAGAAAGAGGGAAAGCTCCTTCCAAGACCTGTTGCTCTCTAAGGGCCTTTAATTCAAAATACGCTTTATACCAAGGAGTCATATTTTGGGGTGAGATTTCCTGAGCTCCTTCAGCATGTAAGCCACTTATGTTCTTCAATTCTTAAGCATATCTTAGCTGACCATTTCAGCTAGATTGTATGCAGGGGAAGAGTATGAAGTAAGGAGACCCCTTCCTCCCTTTCTCATCTTCAGGTATTTGTTTACATGGGTGACATAGTGTTGAGGGTGGTGTTTTGCTTTCACTAGGGTTAAAAAGAGAATTATTATTTCAGTGAGGTACCAAAAGAGAAAAGAAGGTAAGATGTTTGGATAGAAATTACTACTAATAGTATGATTCAACCCTAGAGTCAGAAATGCCATTGTGGTATGGTTGAAGCCTGACTGTGCTCATTCCTTCACAGATAGGATAAATAGTGTTGTGGATACTGTATTTGGCTCAAGAGACTAATGGGTCTGTAAATTTTTATCACTGAGGCATAAGTTGTTTGTATAAATTCTTCCCAAATAACATAACTGCTACTTTAAAAAGAACTCTAGCATAGCATAAAGTTAATCTTCTTATACTTGATAAGGCCTTAACTTAGAGAAACAGCATTACCGTTGACTGTACCATTTGTCTCCTCTGTCCCCCACCTTCTGCCCAGGGGTTTCTTAGGAGCCAAGGGCAAACTCACATGCAATATGCAACTCTATTTCTATCATATGTGACCACATCATGTCCACTACACTTAGGTATTTTGGACCAAAAACACTGCTCATTTTTAGTAGAAGTAAGTATATGAACCCTTCTAACCAAAATGGTGACTAACACAGCCTTAACTTTCCCCTCAGCTTAACTAAACTAATACAGGGAAAAGGCAGAAAAGGAAGGTTGAGAGAGCCTGAGTGCAGCCATTTTGACTGATGCCAGACTCTAACCACGCTGAACAAGGAAGTTGCCAGTGTCAATTAGCTAGTACAGATGGCCCAATCACATTGATCAACATCCACTAGGACTTTAGTACTAGCTCACCTCAGTACCTAAAAACTCTCCTGTTCCACAACATCCTTAGGCACCTGATTTCTTCCAGATCACCACTTTACCTTCCCTAGGTAGTGGTCCTCACATTCAGAGTCCAAGATTATAGCATCCACAGGGCAAGGAGAAAAAGAAAAAAAGGGATGAGTAAGAGAATGACAAACAGTATGTAGGAACTCTGGTAGGAAAGGCTCCCAGAGTTGCACATAACATTATACTTATATACTATTGCACAGAAATTTGTCATAATGGAGGCAAGGAAAAGTCTTTCTCCTGGTCATGAATATGCCTAGCTAATTCTTTTATCATTTAGAAAGATAGGAAACTGGTGGTCTCTACCACAGATGGCTTTGATGCTCCTCTGAGTTGAATGTTTACTATCATTGTACAGGTGAAGAAACTAAGATTCAGAAATATGTGATTAAATTGCTTAAGGTTGCAGAGCTATTAGAAAACCAAGGATGTGACTCCAATCTTCCTGAACAGCAAACTACCCACACTTTATTGCACTCAAGTGTAGGTCTCAGTGAAGGATGAGCACCATTAAAAGAAAAACCTTAGACAAATTAAATTTAGAGTTTAATTGAGCAAATAATTATTCATGAATTGGCAGCATTCAAAACCAGCGGAAGTTCAGAGAGTTCCCTCCACAGTGTGGGCAGAGAGTGTTTATGGACAGAAGGCAGAAGTGAGGTGTAGAAACAACTTGATTGGTTACATACAGCTGGGTGTTTGCCTCATTTGAACATGGTCCATCAGTTGGCGGCCTATGATTAGCTAAGACCTAGCTATTTCTTTACAAGATACACTCCTAAGTTAGGATTTCCATTTGTTTACATAGTAAGTTAGGTTGCAATTCATTACTAGGGACTCAAGGTATGGAGGCAAACTCAGGCTAAATTTAATTTAATTTAACAACACATATAATCTATCTCTGCACATGCCCAGTGTTCCATCTTTGGAGTATTCCAAAGAGTGACAGACCTGAGACCCTCTTTGCTACCTCCGCAGCCATTCCTCCCCACTAATATGGGATCCGCAGAGTGACTGGAGAAGAAAATAAATTGCCTTCTCTATTTTTGAGAACTTGCTTTTTTGTAGTGATTATTTAATGGGTGTTGGATTTACTCATTCCACTTCTATTTCATTCCAGCAGGAAGGTTTTCAGGCCATCATCCTCTGCTCTGTCCAGTTCACTACAGTCCAAAATAAAGGGTTTTATTCTGGGAATAGTCACTAACAATTGGATTCCTAGGCTTGGTTTCAAGGTCAGGGATACAACCTTTTATAATATCCAAATAACTGGACTTCCTCTTTGCCTACAGTTTCCAGAATGATTTATTATGCGAGACTTGTGTGTCCAGAAAGCTTTTTGATGGCTTAAGTGTTCTCACTGTTGATTTCTAATAAGTATATACTAGATTAAAGAGAATGAGTTAGTCTTTGCCTGGATTGCTAATTATATTTATATTTTAAGAGGAGGTCAAATGTTGGAACTGGGAACAAGGTGGCTGAGATAGTTACTTTTATTCTCTACTTTGTTGTACCACTTGAATTCTTTAAAATGCCTATTTAAAACTTAATTTTTAAAAGGTTTATCTAAATCAAATTTGGCAATCTAGATCATTCAGTTAACTTCTTAGAATGTTAATTTCTGGCTGATTCTCCTGTGAATTTCAAGATTTCACTCAGAAATATTTAATTTTGAGACTGTAAAGTGTCAAAGGAGTTTTGATGAAACAATATTCAATTAAAAAAAATCTTATGACGTCTTCCAGGGCCTAACCTCATGACCATCCAACAAAGAGCACTAACGTTTTATTGGAAGGCTTTAGATCTAATGGTCTGTGTTCTTGTTGTAAGCCTGTGCCCTTCTCTGAGTTCCCTAAATGCCAGCTGAAGCTAGACTGACAGTTCAACATCCCATTATAATTTTGTTTTTAAATCACAGCTCTGAAGATTTATCATTGTTCTCATAAAAATCTTTGCTTGTAGAGATGGAAAAGGTTTATTCTGGTGAGTCATCTAGTTCATTTTTCTCTGCATGCTTTTCAGGCTGGTTTCAGATTTGAAAGCATTTGAATATCTGCAAAGACCTTGTGGGAGAATTATTTTAAAGCTATTTGTAACCTTAAGGAGATTTTCATGAGATTGGATAAAGAAAAAGCTAAGAGTAAGAAATCTAAGAGAATCCCTCTCTCTCTCAGACTTGCTAGAGAAAACATCGTGTTTTTCAAGGTGACTGTTTAAATAATGGCATTGCTGTTTTGGAGAAAGAAAATAAAAAGCTCTGATTCAGGGGGCAGGAACTGCCTGTTACTAACAGTGAAGAAGCAACATGATACCACCCTTGTAGTTATAACCACCTCCTCAAAAAGAGTTTACAAGTGGATGGCATAGCTGGGACCCCCACCAATGGGTTAAGATCGATCGTTTGATCTCAAAGTTTCTTCAAATTTATCTCCAAAATGGTTGCCAATTGGATAGACTCTTGGTTTATGGGGTCCTCAGGAGGAGGAAGCACACACTGACATTTACACATATCATTTCCCCTCTCTGCCACGTAGGGAGGTTAGGACTTGGATAAAGAAAAATATCGTCATTCCCACACAAAGGCTGTAATCCTCATTCTAATTGGCATAGCCTAGGGAACAAAGCACCCAAAGAAACCTGTGAAGGTATTTCTAGGGGTTCAAGTGTGTTGCAAAATCATGGTCCTATGTAGCCCAGGGAAGGTGAGGGGAAACTTGCCCTGTCCCCCAGAAGTTTGCTGAAAGATCAACTCACAATTAAGGCAGATTAATAAGAGAGACTACAAATTGAATTCACAACCCTGTTACACACTGGCTGTGTGACTTGGGGCAGGTAATATATTCTCTGTTAGTCTTTTCACTCATCTTCAAAATGAACAGTGCACATGCACAGATCTATAAAATACCCTGTACACACACACAGGTATAATATCTGTCTGTACAAGTACATTAACGTGTGAGGTTAGTAGTTTCCTAAACTATCATCTACATAGTGTTTGACACTACTTAATATATTGTTCATTTATTCATTTGTTCATTTATTATTTATGCTCTGCCTTCCTCTACATAGTGTTCAACACTACTTACTATATCATTTATTTATTTTTATTCATTTATTTGTTTACTCATTTATTATTTATGTTCTCTCTTCCTTTTCTAAAATGTAAGTTCTATCATAACAAGGACTTTGCCTGTTTTATGTTTTTCTCCCAATTGTATTCCCAGAGCCACCTATAATATTTTCTGGTATACTAGATTTTCAAAATATATTTATTGAATGTATAAATGAATGGATGACAACATTTTGTGTGAACAATGTTGTTATATAAGGGAAATTGCTCATTTTAAAGAACTTTTTCCAATTTCTTTCAAGAGGTTGTTCACCTGCCTTTCTCTTTACTGTTGGAATTTGAAATCCGAGCATGCAGAAGACTGTTTTACAAGAAGTCATGCCACAAAGAGAGTAAAAGCACCCTGCCCCTTCTAGCTCCTTTTCACCATTTTAAGCCAAGTCTTTACAATTTATCATCTTATTTTGTGCACCTGGAATTGTGTGTGTGAGTGTGTATGGTGCAACTCATATAATACTGAAGATTTGAACCTGAAAAATTTTATTGTGATATTTGCATGAAGGTGTTATAATATTGTGGTACCTAAGATAATAAAGGTCTGCTTTGGCAGTTCCCATATCTCATCAGTTTTATGGAAACAAAGGATGAAGGAGAAAATATATATAGCCACCCTAGTGTTTAATATCCACAAAGAAAGATGTTTGTGTCTTAGTAGGAGAAATGGCACTATTGCATATTCATGAGAGAGATCTATTTTACCCCCTTGCAGGCACAAAATATTTATATAAATATGAAGTCTATGCATAATTATATGAAAGCAGACATTCCCTGGAGGTTAAATGTGCTCACATAATAAGGAAGGTCTTGCTCTCCTGTAGATTTTATTAAGTGAATTCAAATCATCAAAAGGATGTAAACATCAGAGAAGAGCACAATACTTTAGGGTGGTCTAAAGGAGTATAACTAAAAATAATGAGACTATGTTAAATAAAGACAAGTTACTTGGAAACATTTTTAACTATGTTCTATTTTACTCCATAGCAATGCATTTAGAAATGCTTTCAACCTAAAATTCACAGTCTAATGAAATCTATTAGACTGAAATTACCTTTCTGGGGACATAATGAAAGTCTTATTCCCTAAAATGTCGAATGTGACTTGACTCAAAGTTTCAATCCGTCTTAAAATTGGATTGAATGCAGAGAGGCCGAAAGAACATATATTTGGTTGTGTTTGCTTTATCAGTGACTGGTGTGTGACCTTGGGCAGTAGATTCAATGGCCAACATTCTTTTATTCTTTACAAAAATTTTCACTTCCTATTCTCTATCATAGTTCTAAATATTAAGTTGATTCTCGGTTCCAGGTGAACTGTCCTATCTCATTTTTAGGAAGAAAGAAAAAATTCTTTTTCTTTCTGAAAGACTCTAGGTATAGGATGTATATAATGCCTTCCAGACACCCTGCAACCACAAATGGTGCAATAAAAAGTTTGCTTTGGGTGGTGGACTATTCATATCATTAAATGCAGTAGAGAACAAACTCATTGTTGCCTTCTTTGTCATTCTGTTCTCTGAAGTGTTTGAACAACTGCATTCCTGTGTGTGTGAGCATGATGTGCATGCATTGTTTATGGTAATTGCGAAATTGGGTAGATATGTAGCGAGCAAATTGGAGAGAGAAAGCATACACATTTCTAAGGGACAACAAATATATTCCCTTTTCTATTTATATGAGCCTCCTATCTCATTTGGTCACCTACCCCTATAAAAGGTCGGGATGTATTGTACTTGATGATATACGTTCTGAGTATCCAGTAAAATAAAATCACATCATTTCAGGTTAGGAATGATTAACTCATTTGTGTTTTCAAGCTCTCTTTCAGGAAGAAGAGGTTAACCATAAAGTGAATCTTTCTCTGTGAATCTTAGTTAAGTGCTGCCAGCTTCACCAGCAAGTCTTCCTCACTATTCTCTATACATGGCCGTGTTTACACTTTCTGGGGAAGGAGGCAACTGATAGAGATTCCACAGTCCTGGCCTGGGACAAAGTCTTTGTGTAGCAGAATCTTTGCACACCTCCCCATGTTCCCAAATTGGTTAGGTTCTAATGCAAAAAAGTATACTTGAACCTATTTCTTCATATCCTTTACCCCACCTCTTTTCTATTTCCAAGGCCTGAATCTCTTGATCCCCACCAGCCCTTATAGATTAGATTTTAAGATCCTAGGAGCTGAGATTTCTCAGGTGCTGATAGATTCAGTAGTTAGATCAAATGTATATTGATATAAAATATTGTACCTATATAACATTATAAAAGGGCCAAAGCTTTCGTTCAGAGCAAAGACATCCTTGACATAGTGGTGTTAGGAGACAGGCTTTCCTTCCAAAGGGCATTTTTTGATATGATCTATAGAATATTGATGTTCTTATTATGCCAAGGTACTGTGGAGTATGTGAAATAATACTAAGCTGGCTGTTTACTACCTACCTTGTAAATTTCTGCTGATTCCCTATTTCCTACAGGATTAAAGTCAAACTCCAATGAACGACTTATGGAACCTTTCAGGATATGGGTTATTGTCTACTATTCCTAGTTTACTGTGCCCTTTCCCACACTCGCCCAGCTACATTCTACTCAGTTTTTCTAAACATTCTGCATCTTTCTATCCCCCACCTATGATGTTATATCTACCTTGCCTGAGTAGGTGTATGATTTAACATTTATTACCTAAAATTTTGAAGATCATACTCACCAGCAACCCTAGATCCCTCTTCTTTCTTGCACCAGGGCTACCTTTGTGTATTCTTTGTCTCTTCAGCCACTTTATTTTTTCTTTTCTCTCTCTCTCTCTTTTTTAATATTTATTTATTTGTTTTCTAAAGACAAAATCTCGCTATGTTGCCCAGGCTGGAGTGCAGTGACTATTCACAGGCACTGTCATAGCACACTACAGCCTCAAACTTTTGGGCTCCAGTGATCCTCCTGTCTCAGCTTCCTGAGTAGCTGGGACTACAGCCAGGTGCCATTGCACCTGGTTCTTTCCTTTTTGATTTTATGTTCCATTTTCATCAAATTCACCCACAGTTACTTATTCTCAGCTTCTTTGTAACTTCTCTCTGCTGGCAATTTTACTTCCACTTTTTCTCTGAGATACTAGGAATGAGTAAGAGGGTAATTTGGCAGTGTCAGTCTCCAAATCTGTTCTTAAGATAGTTTAACCATTTTAATTTATGCTATCAATTCTATTGAAGTATAATTTATAAATAATATAATTTTACACATTTTAAGTGTACCGTTTATATTTTAGTAAGTATATACAACCATATAGTTGACACATTAATAAAGATAGACATTTGTTTCTGCCTAGGTTTACCTGTGTAGCTTTGTATTTATTTCACATATTATCCTCTGCACCTAATAATCTGAGTTTTATCACTATAGATTACTTTCACAAATTCCAAGATTTTATATAAGTGGAAGCATACAGTGTGTACATTTTGAGCTTGGCTTTTTTTGCTCAAGGTAAGTTTTTGGAAATGTTTTATGTTGTTGCTCGTGTGATTATGCTTTTGCTGCAGTGGTTGTTATTATACAGAATTCTGCTGTATGAATACACTACATTTTGTTTACATATTCACTTGTTTATGGGCATTTGGTTTGCTTCCAGTTTGGGGCTGTTATGAATAAAGCTACTGTGATTATTTAGGTACAATAATTTATGTGGCTATCTCTTTTCTTTTTCCTTAGATAAATACTTAGGAGTCAGATTACTGGGTAAAATACTAGATACATGTTTAATATTGTAATTCTCTGCCAAAATTTCCTCTGAAGTTGTTGCGACACTTACTCCCAAAGTTCCAGTTGTTCTATATCCTCGCCAATTCTTGATATTGTAGGTCTTTCAAATTTAGCTATGCTAGTGGTTCTAGTGGGTGTGAGGTGGTATCTCATTGTTGTTTTATTTTACATTTCCCTGATTGCTAATGACATTGAGCAAGTTTTCACGTGGATATGTCAATTCTATGTTGTCTTTCAAGTAATGTCATCTGAGTCTTTGCCTTGTTTTTATAGAGTTGTTTTATTTTTTTTTTTATTTTTATTTTTTTTTAATTTCAGCTTATTATGGGGGTACAAAA
>JAQIFY010002507.1:0-13274 GCA_028533085.1 Varecia variegata | reverse complement strand
GATTAATTAACACTAAACTAAAAAAAATATACTTGGTAAATATGTCAACCTACCTCCAATTATATGTAATCTGTTTTCAATGGGCTGGAAGTAGAAAATGATCTTCTAATTACATATACCTATAATGCTTTTTAAAAATTTTTGCTATTACTAGGGCAACATTTAAAGCAGTATACAAATGTTTGATTTTATTGTTTTACCGTATTAATAAGGTGTTTTTTAAAATAACTTATGTATTTCAAGATATGATCAAATAAAATTTACTTAGCCTGAAATATAAAATTCCTCAGTATGAATTTTCAATTTTCTTTTTTCCAGATTCATTTCCATTACCCTTTACCAAGAATTATACGGTCTTATAACAACTTTGTTTTTTCTCTAACACTCAGCAAATGTTCATGCTTTAGATTTTCATGAATTTGCCCATATTGTTTCTTTTCTGGAATGCCATTGTAATCTGGGAATATCTTACCCATCCTTAAGCTGATTTATCATCAGGTTTAGTTCAAGTGGAATTTATCACTTATTCGTTTATTCTGATGAAATGTGAAAAGGAGATTTATTTTCTGATTCATTTATCTGAACTTACGGATCAAACACTTTACAAATGCTAGCCACAGTAGGAAATAGAATGTTAATAAAATAGGAACAAATGATACCTTTACAAGGTCTTTGTGTTCATATTACACATTTTGTTCACTGTATTATGATGTGGTGTTTACCTGTCCCTTTCCCTGAAGGTGCTGAGATGATATAGGGTTTAGAAACTGAAGTGTCTTGCTCATCTTTGTATCTTCAGCACCAAGAATACCTGTCAGGTAATACCTACCTAATACATTTTTTAAAATTTTTAAATGAATACTTATTTTTGAGATGTATGTCAGCTTTAGGAGTGACATACATCTCAAAAATAATAGCTAAGCAAACCTTAGATTTTCTAAATCCTGTACTCTCCACCATACTGTATAAGCTTCAACAGAATTCATTAGAGATAAGTCATTCCACTAATCTCTCTGTGATACAATATATTTTTTTTTAGTTCAATGGATGAAATTCATCAATTACTTTCAAACATGTAATTTAATGTCAAGTGTAAACTAGGTATGTAAGTAAGAAGTTTCCATTGTCTTTAATTGCTTAGGGTACATTGTGAAAGAATCCATAAATTGGGGACAAGGTCTATGGAGGGTTAATGGTTTAATTTGTTCTGTGGTCCCAGAGAGAGGTCAGACACTCCTCTTTTAACCAGGGAGGAGACTATATCTAATACTATGGGTCAATAAGCAAAGAGCAGTAATTATTACTAGAAAAAATAATACCTAACCCCGAAAAAAAAAAATCCCTCTGCTATTCTAAGAGAAGTCAATGCATATGTCTTCACATTTGAATATAGCATATGATGATGAAAATGAAAATAATTTTAAAGCATTTTAGGTAAATTAGAAAGCACTGTTTCTGCTGTTACAATCAAGTGATTACTGAATGCTAAAGAGACTGAATATTACATCTGAGCTCTATTTATGCACCTTGTGATATTAGCTCCTGCTAGTTTTTGTTGTGCTAGGTAACAAAACTTCAAATTTATCTCCGGGATGGCAGCAATATTTGTCTTTCCAGTCACCAGATTAATATAAAAATTTGTAAGAAAAATGTATCTACTGATCAAATATTAACAACAGATAAAATTTGGAAGAAACCAATCATATTAAATATCAGTAGGAAATACAAAAGTCTTTCAATATCAGAATGGTTTGGAATTTGCTTACATTAAAGACAAGGGAAGCAATTTCTTTTAAAAAATCATAAGCTCTCCTATTGTAATTTACTAAAAATGTTATTTTACATAAAAACCATAATTCATGGTTCATGGATATTTTTTTTTCCTGGACCATATGGCTTTTGCAAGTAGCATTCACCTACTTCATTTCAGGACCCAGGCTCTATGAAAAAGAGATGGCATGGCAATATCCTTTCGGTATGAAATTTCCAACTCTTTGATCTCACCTCTCCACTCCTCTAGACCCTAACTTTGTTACTTATTTTTTTTTGTTCCATATTAGATTTGAAGCATGATGTCAGGTCCTGATTGGGACAAATTCTTTCTATGATTGTGGCATTACTCTCTAGGTGCTGTCTTAGATAATTGAGTAGCCCTTTGCCCCACTTACTTCCTAGCTTCCTTTTCCTTAAGAGTAAGTAACATTCATAACAATCTTCTTCAAGCCTCTCTTAGAACACAGATATATCTACTTTGATTTGAATGCATGTTGACTTGGTAATAAAAATTATTATTAATAGAAAAAAATAAATATAATTCTAAAATGCTCCTCACTAATGTGGTAGGAGGAAATATAAAGGGGATTATAAAGATGGTAGAGAGAAAGGAGGAGGTAGAGGGAATAAAAGTAAATCAGTACAGGTAATAGAGGAAGGATAAAAATACATCATAAAGTTTACTTATATTACACATCAGTATCCAGCATAGAGTTAGGTCTTTGGTTCAAATTAACTCTTGTGGAATTGAATTTCTTGGAAATCTGACATCTGTTTTTTTTTTTTTTTTAAAGCTATTTTGTACCTTTTATTGATTTATTACTTTTATATTTTTTCAGCATTACAGCTATGTTCAAATATCCAAATTTAACACATAACATTTATAGATTTTATGTACATTACATAATGTCTCAGTAAAATGTGAATAATGATAAATTATATCACAAGGTATACATTAGGAATAAATTAAATAACATATGCAAATTCCTAAGAAAAGTAGTTGGAAGCATTCATATTTATCAATTGTTATTAAAATTATTATCATGAACATAATTATTACTACTTTATTACTTTATTATTGTTATTATGCTGCATTTTTTATTTATTTATTTTTTTTTAATTTCAGCTTATTATGGGGGTACAAAAGTTCTGCATAGATATATTGCCCATGTCCCTCCCAATCCCCTGAGTCCGAGCCTCAAGCGTGTCCATTCCCCAAACAGTGCACATCGCACTCCTCCTGTAGGTATACACCCATCCCCGCCCCCACCCCCGTCCCCCCCAAGTCAGAACTTCAAGCGTGCCCATTCCCCAGACAGTGCAAATCAATGGTCTCCTTGCTGATAGGCGACACGAAAGGCCTTAACTATTTGCTGCCAACTATGAAGATTTAGTTGCACTTCTGACTGACATTGAAACCAATAACAATGTAGCTGTACCAGAGCAAATAATTTCAAAGTACTTTCCTTCAC
This sequence comes from Varecia variegata, assembly GCA_028533085.1. NCBI lineage: Eukaryota > Metazoa > Chordata > Mammalia > Primates > Lemuridae > Varecia > Varecia variegata. The sequence continues at coordinate 10,029 of JAQIFY010002507.1, read as the reverse complement.
TTCCACCCTTATAGGGTGCAAAAATCTCTGAATTAGTTTCGATATTTATGCTCTGGTGCTGAGGGGGAATTCCCCATTTTTTCCCAAAAGTCCCCTGTTAGATGCTGCTTACCAATGGCCAAAGGGGTGTCTCTTTGGTCCCTCCGTCCTGAACGACACAGACCCTTCTTGCTGCACCAGTTGTTGTGGCCCGATTGTAGAACGGGGGATGAACATAGAAAGAAACACACAGACACACAAAGACAGTACAAGACTGTAGGGCCGACAACACCAGTTGTTTTATTTTTATAGTCTTTCTGTCCGGTAGTTACTTCCTGGCACGTGACTATCTTTAGTGTCTCCAGGTAACATGTTCCATTCCTTCTGGGCGATTGTTCAAGGGAGGCAGACGCTTACATCTTAACCTCTTGACCTCATCCCCAGGTGTAGGACAATGAGTAGCCTTGGCTTGTGTGCAAGACCTCAGGCCCTTGGCTATCTGCCCCAGGGAACTGTTTGTTTAGTCAACAGGCCATGTGCGGACCTATTGACCTCTGGACTCAAGAAGCACATGCAGTTTTGCTGACTCTGGGCAAAAGCCAATTCTTGCCCAGAGACGGTCCCTACAATATTTAAATCAGTATATAAATAATAAATTTATAATTTAGTTTAGAATGACAGAAAATAACTTGCATATAAAGTCTCAAATAACTTATTAATTATATCAAGAATGTATATTTTAAACTAACTATGGCTATTCCTTGCTTTGGTAGCAAAATATATTAACAATAATTTCATTAAAATGTGAATTTTGGGGAGTCTTGACTAGGAGGTTGAATTATTTCAAATATCATAAGCATCTTTGTATAGAGTGATTTTTCCTAAAACTTGTCTTCATATCTTGGAGAAATTTTGAAAACACATAAAATCAATTTAATTTCAATTCTTTACACATTTTATAAGCTCTTTATATTAGATACTGACCTCTGTTTGGGAATGTATGATATAAGGTGTCCCTAATTGAAGAAGAATAGTTAAGTTTAAAATCCTTTCATTGTCAATTGCCAAAAAAGTAACACTTTATAATTAGCTGGAATTTAACTATTTAATTAGGTGTTAATTTTCATTTTATGCTATGTCTAAATTGCTGTCTTCTTTTCAGGTTTAATACCAGTATCAAGTCTTCTGTATCTTTAGTAGCATAATATCTCTTCAATTGCCTTACTTATCTCCTTTTCTTTACAGAGCCTGTTTCTTTACATTTTTCCATAAAAAGGTTTTTGTAGTTTATTGGATGGTTTGGGGATCACTATGTAATCATTTTCATATAATACAAACACACAGCTCCATTCTGAGATTGAGTTCCTTCTGATAGTGCCAGATTGAGAGTGGAAGAATGGAGTGAGAGCGGTGGGGTCCCTCATTGCCTCTCAGTGCTGTGAGACGTAGGAAGGACTTGTGTGTAGAAAATACTTCCCTGTTGAACCCTCCCGTTACACACATACCTACTACATAATTAAATCCCCCAGAACTATTTTCCCTCAATTAAGGTTGAGGCAGAAAATACGTCCATGTTAAATGATCTAGTTATAACAATTTAATGATTAAGATAAATGCACCCATGCAAACTATGTGTTTGCTCTCTCATTCTGGTTCATTATAGACTGGTTCATTATAAGTTGATGATTGTAATGGAATGAAAATAGACCCATTAAGGCAATAACCACAAGTAAATAAAGTAGGGCACAGTTCATTTGCTCATACTGAATTGAGACTTAGTACAAAAATGCAGGGCCTTCTAAAATAGAAATCTTAATATATTAAGAGATACAATTATTTTCTGGCTCCTTAAAAACATAAGAAAGAAACAGAGAAGTTATTAAAATGGACATAAGCAGAAAGAAACATTTAAGGTACAAGATTATGGGCTTTTCTTACTCTTCTTTTTTTTTAATTTGTGAATTTCCCACATTACCTTACATGTATACTCATCTATAACCAAAAGATCTTTTATAACAATCACTAATATTTGTAATATTATATTTTATTGGGAAAATAATTTTAAATTCAGTTTCTCACCTGTATCTTGTAATGACACATTGAGATGTATAATATAAATGGTAGCATCACTCACATTTAATAGATAAGAAAACTCAGATTGAGAGAAATTAATTAATTTAACTAAATTAAGGGAAAGAATTGAGGTTCCAAATCAGAAATGACCTGGAAGATACCATAGGTTTCTGCCCTACAGCATTAGGCCATGTACAACTAGCATAGATAGAAATACATATACTAAAAAGTATATAGCTTAAAATATGATGTTCTTTCTTTGTTCTATTTTTATCCCCTAGAATACATTATCCAGGATTTCTTTTAACTACAGGTATAACTCAAAAATATTTCCAATCTGGTTCCAGACTACAATAAAGGCAAATATCACAATAAGGTAAGTCACACGATTTTTGTTATTTCAAATTTCATGTAAAAGTTATGTTTACACTATACTGTAGCTCATTAAGTGTCCAATATTATGTTTGAAGTTGTGCATACTTTCAATGAAGGTTGGAATCAGAATCTTTTAAACCATTAATGTTGACATTTTGACCTCTTGCCATGAATTCAAAATGTTCTCAATAGGATCTAGAATGATGAATCTTTTCCAGAAGGTTTTCAATTTATTTAGCTTAGAGGCATCAGTGGAATCACTATCTACAGCAGCTGTGGCCTTATGAAATATATTCCTTTAGTAATAAGATGTGGCATTTGAAATGACCTCTTGATCCACATGGGCTGCAGAATGGATGTTGTTAGCAGGCATTAAAGAACATTAATCTCCTTATATATCTCCATCAGACTCTGGGTGACCAGATGCTTTGTCAATGAGCAATATTTTTTTTTAATTTGAAAGGAGCCTTTTTTTTCCTGAGCAGTAGATCTTAACAATGGGCTTCAAATATTCAGTAAACCATGCTATAAACAATTATTCTGTCACCCAGGCTTTGTTGTTCCATTTATAGAGCACAGGCAGAGTAGGTTTAGCATAATACTTAAGGGTCTAGGATTTTCAAAATGATAAATGAACACTGGCTTCAAGTTAAAGTCACCAGCTATATTAGCTCCTAATAAGAGAGTGAGCCTGTCCTTTGAAACTTTGAAGCCAGGCATTATTTCTCTTCTCTAGCTATGAAAGTTATAGACCAGTTCTTCCAACATAAAGCTGTTTTGTGTACGCTGAAATTCTGTTATTTAGTGTAGCCACCTTTATCAATTATCTTACATAGATCTTCCGTATAACTGTTGCAGCACTTGCTGCTTTACCTTGTACTTTTATATTCTGGAGATGGCTGCTTTCCTTAAACATCATGGACCAAACTCTTCTAGCTTCTGATTTTTTCTACTTCAATTTCCTTACCTCTGTCAGTCTTCATAGAATTGAAGAGAGTAGGGTCTTGCTCTGGATTAAGGTTTGGTGTAAGGGAATGTTGTGGTGTGTTTAATCTTCTAGTCGGACCACTAAAACTTTCTCCATATTTTCAATAAGGTTGTTTTTCTTTCTTATCATTTGTGTATTCAGTTGAACAGCACTTTTAATTTTCCTGAAACATTTTTTTCTTTGCACTAACAATTTGGCTGTTTGGTGCAAGTGGCCTAGCTCTTGGCTTATTTTGGCTTTTGACATGCCTTCCCTACTAAGCTTAATCATTTCTAACTTTTGATGTAAAGTGAGAGATGTGCAACTCTTCCTTTCACTAGAAAGTGGGAAGCTATTTTAGGGTTATTAATTGGCTTGATTTCAATATTGTTGCATCTTAGGGAAATGGAGGCCCGAGGAGAGAGAGAGAGAGAGATGGTAGAACGAAAGGTTGGTGGAGCAGTCAGAACACACATTTAGTGATTCAGTTGGCCATGTTGTATGGGCACAGCTCCTGGTGCCCCCAAACAATGTCAATAGTAACATCAAAGATCACTGATTGCAGATCACCATAACCGATATACTATTAACAATAATAATGATGTTTGAAATATCGCAAGGCTTACTAAAATGTGACATAGAAACACGAAGAGAGCACAAGATGAAAAATGATGTTGCTAGGCTTGCTTGATGCAGAGTTGCCACAAACCTCTAATTTATAAAAAGTAGAATATGTCTTAATGAAGTGAAGTGCTACAAAATGAAGCATGCCTATATACACATACCAACATATATGTGTGTTACATATTCTTATTTTTGCTCTAATTTACTCATTTTCTTTCCACTGCTAACTCCTGACTCCTGCTCCTGATCAGTTCAAACACAAGCAATTTAATGTTTTCTACGTCTAAACCCCTTGCAATGCTGGCAGCTTTACCCAGACATTTCCTCACTCAGGCTTTTAGTGCTTTCCCAATGGCCCCAGGATCAAATAGTAGCATCTAACTATGGTCTTCAAAGCTGTTCACCTTCTGGCTCCATTCTTTGTGTAGCCTCTCTGCCCTCACTCACACACAGCCTATATCTCCATGCTTCCTCTTTTGTGTTCTAAACCCTTTTGTTTAGTCTAAATCTTTTCCCTTCATGTCTGAGTTTTTTTCTCAATTCTTCATGTTGATGAAACAACTTTGCTACCCAATATCAAATTAGATACCTTCTTTTCCCTGCAGCACATGGTGAATAACAGCTGTTTTAAGCATATTTCACACATTAACCACAGTATTTCCAGGTATTATAAATTCACTACTAAACATTTTCTGTATTTTTATTCACTCTTGAATTGTTTTTTATGTGTGAATGTCTACTACATTATATTCATGCTTTTTTGCCACTCTTATTTTAAGCTTCCTAGCAGTAGATATTTAATATCTACCATCAAAGGATATACAGCACATATTAAAGAACATCAGCCACCACTGCACAATGTCACAGGCATCAAAAACATAATATGTATACAAAATAAAAAATAACGAATAGAAGTATCATAATTTTGTATTATATTTTGTGATCTGATAAAGGAATTTTAAATATATAGAGGATTACAAAATAAGGGCAAAAATATTTTAACATTTTTAAGTATATATAAATTATCTCTTGAAGGACTGGTTAAGAATATGCTGAGCATTGTTATTTCTATCAAAATCATTTGTACATTTATGTAATGGCAATATATGACATTGTATCCATTGGAACTCAAAATATAGAAACACTGTCTAGTATTTTGTTTAATAGAGAGAAAAATACTTTGTTTTCCAGGTATATGTTACTTAGAAAACTAAAAGATTGATTTAAAACTAAAGTCAAATATTTGCTGAAAAATTGGCAGGGGAGAGAATGGAAATAAAGAGAACATTTTCAAGGATTTGTTTACATATGTGCTTGAGAACTAAAAGTGGCATCCTAGCATTTAGACAAAGTTTTCCTTCAAAGACTTTTAAATTTCTTTTAACTCTAACCATATGTGAAGTACATGAGAAGAACATTCTAGTTATGCCATAGTTCTGGCACAAACAGAGATTTTAAAGATGGAATTCATATGAAAACAGAGAGTTCATTTTGAAGAGAATGATTTAAGAAAATATGACAAATATTAAGAACTGTTTTTATCAATTAAACATTTATTTCTGGGTATACAAAATGACTAAATTCTTGTTTCCACTTGCCACACATTATATTTTCATGTGGTACCTTTCTAATACCAAATATAGATGTAAAATGAAACTCTGTGTTACTCTAGAATCAATCACACTCACTTTAGTTAGAAGAGGGTGTCAGGAAGGCAAACTTGTTCATTTAAGTTCCTTGTTGGATATGGTGGGAGAATGAAAATTATAAGATGAAAATTAAATACAGAAGTAAAATTATTTTTGTTCACTTAATGATAATTAAGAATATAGAAATGAAATGATTACAGAATATGTCTACCTGATTGGAGAAATGATCTTAGCTCCCTACCCGCATATTCCAAATCATGGATAAATAAAGATAATAGAAACTGACTTTATTAATTATAGGATATAGCTAGTTTCTGATCCTTTTTATGAGGATAAAATTTGGTAAGTAACTATGCAAATACAGTTTAAAAATTCCTATCCTGGAATTATAAATAAAGTCAAGTCCAAACAAAGTTAACCCTAATCCCTATTAGTATATATGGAAATAGCTTTAATGGAAAATTAAGTTGCTTCTACTTGTTATAGGTGTTTTGATTTAAATTATTTGAATATTTTAGATTTTTATAGTTTTATGTTAAACTGGCTATTGTTAGCAAGTGTAAATGATTAATTAGAGATGATACCTTTCATATTATCAAATTTTACATCCATTTCTCCAACTCTTCTCTCATCAATCTGTTGTAAGTGGTTGTTGGAAATTAGAAACATGGGAATATGTTGGTCAAAAAGTAGGCTTTTTGTGAAAACTTAGAATTCAATAATAACCATATGTCTTTTTTACTCAAAAAATGTATTTAACATCTTGTAAGGGGATATCCTTTGATATGTAGATAAGTAGAATGAATAATCTTTCCTCTCTGTGTCTGTATGTGTTAAATGTTAAATTTTAATTTAGAAGAAAAAAACAAAGCAAAAAGAATTGAGATCTCTGGAAAAACCTGTCTTTTGCTTTAAATATACACAAAAACAAGCCTGAACTAATCATGAGTGGTTACATCAGCCACTGCCATTATCATGATTAACTATCATTAAAGCCATCACTGAAATGAATGAGCTCCTTGTTAAAAGGGGTACTATTTTCTTTCTGTTAAATGACAAGAGAAGAAATCAATTTGAAATGATATGTTTTCCTAATTCTAAGTGCAAACTAGCACATTTACAAAATATTTTATTGCTAAACTAATTGTTTCTGCACTCAACAATGTTTCAGGACATAATGTTTTCATTATTCCCTGCAATTCTCATTTCCTTTTCTATCTCTCTCTTCTCATACTTCATTTTTTGCTATTTTGAATCTTCATTGTATATCATTTATAAATATATCCACCCCATTGATTTCCAAATGCCTGTTTTTTCCATTGGTTTTTCTATTGGAATTTATAATGAAACCTGTGTTTTATAAAAGACAAACATTTCTGGTGTTTTTTATTTTTTTTTGGAAACATTTATTAAATATTCATCTTATCAAAGAGACCATATAGCCCAACAGTGAATTTTCATTTAAATTGTATTTGTTGCAATAATTTGGGGATGCACTGATGTTACTATTATGCTAAGTATTTATATCTTTTATCTAAATTTGCTCTGCTAGATTTGTTTTTCCTGCCTTTGCTTTTAACAAACCTTTTCAATAGGGAATGATTATTATGTTAACAGATCTACTATAATAAATATTAAAGAAAAAGAGAAAAATACCTAATGGTAAACTATGTATTGCCTTTTTCTTTATTAGAATACCAGTGTCCCCTTTCCTGACTGCCATTCCAGGCCAATACAAGCTAACTATTCAGTGTACTTTGGGACAGTGCTGGTTTTTATTTCTATTATTTTAAATTTTTATGTCCTTTTTAAAATTAGAATTCAGATTAGTGATTTTCCCTGCTTATATAAGGAAATCCTTTATTTCATTCTGCTTTTATTTAAACTACTTTTCTATATTTTATGGAAGTATTTGATTATTTGAGTTTTTGCTGTATCATTTTACCTTTATGTTCAAATCCCATTAGATTATTTTAGTATCTTAACTTTGAAAGCACTCAATTTAATTCCTAGGTTTTGAGTTTATTAGATACCCTTCTTAGGGTCATTTTCTTCATTTATTTTGTAATCTCTCTCTCTTTTTCTTTCTTTCCTCCCACCCTGCCCTCCCATGTTTATGTTTCTCATTTATTATTTCTGCAATCTCACACTTTCTAATAGGTTGCCAGTTGCCTTTTACCTGGCTTCTTTGGGCCCTGACAAGTATTACTGGGTCTTATAATGGCATCTCAGAATATCTGCTCAATGATTACCTTAGGGAGATCAGAGACAAGAGTAGTCAAATCTTGGTTGAAATCTTGCCCCCTAGTTTGTTAAGTGTCTTCTCTTGCTTTCTTTCATATGTAAGGCTTATCACTGATGTTCTGTAGCAACTTTTTTTGTTAATTTACTTTTAAAAGGAGAGAGGATCTCAAATCAAAACCCTAAAAAGTAAAGGACACCTTTTATTCTGTTATCCATATGAGTCGAACTCCCAGTCTCCTTAGCTGCTTCTGGAACCAGAATCAATAAGCCATATTTCTTCAGCTCTAATCACTTTTGTTTTGTTCTTTTTTTTTTCTTCTTTTGTTCTTGTTCAAGAATAAAGCTATTTCTTTTGATTATTTTTTTTGTCATAATGCATCTCTTTTTGTTTTAAATTATCTCTCATTGTTATGTGTTCAGAAACAAGGGGAAGCTTTAGAGCATAAACTTTAACACCATCTTGACTGAAATAATATTAATTATATTTCTAAACCATGGTATTTCTACCGAGATGTGAGGTTGGGAATAAAGCATTTAAAATAATAGTGACATTATACTGGGGAGAAGAGAGAAGTAGCATTTGTTCTGTTACATTTGGCCCCCAAAATATAGTTTAGTTTCAAAATTAATTGTCCAAATTTAGCCTTGAGGAAAATAAAGAGAAGAATAGAATAGCGAATACTTCTCTAACAATTTCCTTTTTACTCTATCCAATAGGTCACCCTCCTTTTCTATTTTAATGCTTGCTAACTTTATTAGAGCAATGTAATGAGTTTGCCAATTGCTATTGGACATGTGAAGAAATGATTTCAAAGATCCCAGATCAATTCCTTTGTCTTTGTTTCATAAATGATATTGAACATCCATCAAACCAAGCACTTTGGCCTATACTAAAATCTGCTGGATTCTGGATTTTAACTGGCCACTAGAAAAGGCTGTGGTTCTAATTATCAAAGAACTTTGCCATCCTGTTCCTCAGAGACTTAATTTTCTTACTTTATCTTTAATCCTGTCATTTTCTAATCACAGTTCTGACATTGAACCACATTAAAAAAAATCTTTTTACTCTTTGAAAAGTCAGGAATTGAAGTAAAAAGGGAATTCAACTTTTATTATTTTACTTGATCGCCATTCTCTTACAAATTCCTTCATTCTTATTAAGAACATATTTGTGATCTAATTAAAATGTCTCTCTAACTTTCCATCTAGTTATCCATCTATCTATCTATCCCATTTATATTTTGGCTTTGTCATTAGGCAAAGAGAATATGGTATGTTGCAATATAGTTCACACTGGCACAAATTCATTAGGTTACCTAGCACAAAATATTAGTTAAATGGCAGGATATTTACACTGTGGTTAAAAGTAACTCATACTGCAGTGGATGAAAGTAACTCCCAAATCTTAATGTAGTCCATTTTGATCTAGGCTAAGCACAAAACCCATTTTGCTCATGGTCTAAAAGTATTTAATATTTTGAAGTAAATCAAGGTGAAATTTCTAATTATTTATACTTTGCATTAAATAAACATAGGAATCTTGGATCTCACTGCTCTTTAGTGACAATGCCAAACCGTAACGATCTATCTAACCTGTGATAGAGAAGCAGTTTTTGTCACATTTCTGTAAACAGAGCCATCTGAGGCTCAGCAGACTTTTCAGTGGAGAAGAGAGATGAAGATGAAGGATAATAGTGCTCTTCCAGGGGGGAGTGCATTTGAACCAGCCACATAATAGAAAATAGTCAAAGAAACAAAAGTGAAAAAGAGTGAAACAAAGAGAGTTGGACCTTCTTGGGAGAAGCTCAGCATCCTCTTGCACCCTGAACCTAGTAGAATGCAAAGAAAGATTATTCTGTTGGATAATAAATTAAAACCTCCACCCCCCCCCAGGATTAATGCTCAGTACAACCCAATTCAAAGTCTATCTTTCACCTCTACAAGGCAAATTCTGGAAAGAAAAATCTCATCCATATTTCTTTAATTTCTAATTAAATCTTTAATTTAATTCATCAATCTTATAAATCCCATACTATGCCTTGCTAATAGGAGGCAATAAATAAATACAGTTAAATGCTTGGATGACTCACATGATGTCAAATTATTTTGATAACTTTT
>JAQIFY010002506.1:0-13274 GCA_028533085.1 Varecia variegata | reverse complement strand
ATTCTATTAAGTGAAACATCCCAAGAATGGAAAAATAAGCACCACATGTACTCACCAGAAAATTGGTTTCCCTGATCATCACCTAAGTGCATATTTGGGAATAACACCAATTGTGTATTTGACAGAGGCGGGGGGGTGGGAGGAGGGGGATGGGTGTATACCTATATGATGAGTGCAATGTGCACTGTCTGGGGAATGGACACGCTTGAGGCTCGGACTCGGGGGATTGGGAGGGACATGGGCAATATATCTATGCAGAACTTTTGTACCCCCATAATAAGCTGAAATAAAAAAAATAAAAAATAAAAAAAAAAAGCATAAGCTAATAGATATAGAACTAGTTTGAATTAATCTGCTTTTATGTTTGGAAAAATAAAAAGCTGAGACATCACATGAAAAATGATGCATGATTACATGTTCTTTTGGCCCCATTTGTTAACTGATCGTATTGTATATTGGCTGCTTGTCCACTGACTTATTGTTAGTTTCCTGCTTCATTTACTGTATAAATTTTGTATAAATTTTGAAGTTCCTTTAAAAAAAAAAAAAAACATCACTTGAGTCATTTGTTCATGAGTATTATTCTTTTTTATATGTTACTAGATATTGCTGGATTTGATTTGCTAAAATTTATTTCAGTATGTTTGTGTCTGTGTTCATGAGAGATAGTAGCCAGTAGGTTCTTTGTCATGTCTTATTAAGGATAACGCTGGTGGTGGGAAGCAGAATTTTGCAAGGGTCAGGGGGCGGTGATCATTCTCTCTAATGTGCTGATTAACATAGATTGTATGCATCTGTGTGTTCCTGATTCTTGGAGGTATTGCCTTCACAAATGCTCCTATCCCTCCTCTATCTACAGCATGGGTTCTAAAAGTATTTCTGTCCCTCTCCCATGAGTAATAGTTTCCTTTTTCCCTAACCCTAGCTGCAGTAGGTTTCCATTAATATCCCCAAGGTGATGGATTTTGTTGCTCTTTTACATGTGGACTAAGACTTTTGTTCCATAGTGAAGCATTGGAAATAGATCTGGGCAGAGTTTTAGCAATGGCTGCTGTTTTTCTCTTCAGAAAGCACCGTAAGAATAGCTTTTCCAAGATTCTCCCTGTCCTCCTCTGTGAGCGCCTGGTGGAATTTGTAGAGAAAATCAGGCAAGAGGATATTAACCCTTGTATCTTCATGGGCTTTATAACCTCATGCTAACTCACACCTGGTTATCAGCAATTCATCAAATATTGTCACCTATCTCTTCCTGCCAGTTTACGAGGCAGCCAACATCCTCAGGTCAGCAGATTCTGATGCGCTGTTTTTTCCAGCAGACACCTGTCCCTTTGTAGATCAGGGGTTTAGCTTAAATACCAGGAAAATTCAGTTTTCTGTTGTATTCAAGAAATGTTGTTTGTCCATAATTATTTGTGTGAATTGATGCAATTTTAGTACACAATTACAAAGTGTGTGTGTATGTGTGTGTTTAAAGAAAGAAAGAACAAAACAGTCCCTGGCAAGTGATGCTAAGTGCTGCTTATCTACCGGAAGAACAACTCTGTTGGATACTTGTGACACTGTGGGTCAATTAGTCAGTCTCTAAATTGAGATTCTTAAATTTTAAATTTCAGAATTTTATAAACAATGAAGATTAGTTGGTCTGTTTCTAGTATACAAAACCCATAGGATAACACTTTTGTCTGTGTGTGTTGTGGGTTTGTCAGGTAGACAGCAAAATGCACAGAAATGAAGTCAGTGTACTTGGTATCTATCCTTTGCTGTTTAGATTTACTTTCCACTCTTCATTACCTTCTGTGCCCCACGAATGTAACTTTCACAGACATTACTTGAGCTCCTCAGCATTCAGGCTCTGGTTTCTTAGACCAATAGGGGGCAGCTGCAGTAGATCAGCAAGTGGCAGAAAAACAAGATGGAAGTATCTATTGTATCCACTCCATACCTTCTGATCCGTGGTTAGTAATAAATAGGTGAGTACCTCTCGAAGTTCACAGTAATCCTCACCTACAACTAGATTTTTCCTTCCATGTTCTAGTAACAGCTCCCTGTCTTCTTGTCACTTAAGACCTAGGAGGGGTAGCTGTTTTCCACTGTTACTAGGAATGCCTCACCATCCCTTGTTGCTTTTCTCAACCCTGCCTCAGGCTTTATAAGGAGCCCATACATTCATTAGACTCTATTTAGTTGTCCATACTGATTATATCATCTCCTTTTCTGCTAGGACGCTGTATTATCATACAGTAATTGGTTCTAGCAGTGGCCCAAGTAAATACGAATCTGAAATTGTGAATCTGCGTTTGGTTAGCTGACATAATTGATGAGTGCTTGGGTAATTGCTAGCAAATATGGGACAACAGTAATTCAAGGCTTGTAGTACCACTACAATTACTCAAATGATCACTGATTATGGCATGAAAAGTAGTGCAACCATAGGGCAAGATGTCAGTAGGAAACATGGCTGTGGCATTAATGTTTAAATAAATTGTAGCATGGACTACTACTTCTGATAAAACTGGAGAGAAGACAGAAAAATGGACAAAGTAGAAGACACTCGTAGCAGTTTTTTTTTTTTTTTTTTTTTTAAGTTCCTTACCTTCCATAGCTACAGCTCCTGCATCGCTAAGGATCAGTCCCAGGCCCAGCTGTAGCACCAAGTAAGAGCTCAACCTACTAGGTCTCTTATATTAAAGTAAAGAGACCAGTGAAATAACAGTGGAACTCTGTGACAGACACAAACTGTGACAATTAGGCAGCACCAAAAAGACTGAGAACTTTGAAATTCTGATTCCTCCTGAACAGTTCTTCTTAATGAGCACTAACAGAAGAGTTGGATTGCAGCAAGGCTGAGGAAAATGAAAGCAAAGCCTGATTCAGGAGGAAATGGGAAAGCTGCAGCTTTGTGCAATTTAAGGGTTTTTGGGGTTTTTTTTAAGAAAATGACTTTTATTTAGATCATATTTTATTTCTTCCATCAGTAATTTGTAATTTTTACCATTGCAAATCATGTAAATGTATTTTTAAAGTTTTATTTTATTTTTAATTGAGAAATAATAACTATATATTTATGGGGTACAATGTAGTGCTTCCATACATGTATACATTGTGGAATGATCAAATATTAACTAGATGTCTGCCCTCCCTTGTTCATTTCAGCATTATTCACAATAGCCAAGATACAATAACAAGCAAAATGCCCACTAATGGATGAATGGATAAAAGAAAATGTGATACATATGCACAATGGATTATCATTCAGCCTTAAAAACAACGACAAAAGGGAATTCTGTCATTTGTGACAACATGGTTGAACCTAGAGAACATTGTGCTAAGTATCAATAAAATAAGCCAGACACAGAGAGACGAATACCACATTATCTCAATATATGAAATCTAAAAACATTGAACTCGGAGAAGTAGATAGTAGAATGATGGTTACCAGGGATTGAAGCTGGGAGGGTGGATGTGGATGGGGAAAGGGAAGACGTTGGTCCAAGGGTACAAAGTTTCAGTTAGATGGGAGCAATAGGTCCTGGTGATCTACTGTAGATCATGGTGACTATAGTTAACAACAATATATTGTGCAGTTTGAATTTGAAGGGTACTTAAGAGTATTAATCTACAATTCTAGTGCTTACCTTATTTCTTCAATAAATCTAAAATTTAATTTTTAACCACTGTATGCTAGCATATTGCTATTAACTAAATAACATAAAACCTTGTATAGTCTGTGCAGCTAAGTAACAACATTACTGAAGAGAACTTATCATTTACTTGACTCTCTACAAAAACAAAATTAATTTTTAGTTTTTGACATGTAATTTATATAAACTTGCTGAGTCTAAAACATACACCTTTCATTCTCTTACCCCTTATTATTAATATTTCCAATCTTTAGCCATGACTTACTGCCAAGGAGTTGAAAATATATACTAAAAGCAATGACTTCTCATTACAGCCTCATTCAAGCCACCATCAATTTCCACCTGGACTGCTGCAATAACTTCCTAACCAATATCCTCCTTGCCACCACTCCCACCCTCCTTACATTGGCTAAAATCCAAGCTAGGCCAGAGGGATCAGGCCACTGGTGAATTCTATGATGGGAATTCCTACGGCTCCTTCTTTTCCTCTCTCTGGTCTGGCCACACGGTCCTCTTGGAGTTCTAGGCCATGGCAAGCTCAGTTCTGCCAAGGTGCTCAGGCTGGGCTACCTGTCCTCAGGGCTTCTCATGATTTGCTCAAACTTCACCTCTTCAGAAAGAACTTTTGTAATCGAAATACCTAAAATGAAAGTATTCCTCTCATCATTCTATACTCTATAACTTATCTATTTATTTTCTAGGACTCATGTTGCAGTAATTATGGACTCATTTATTGTCTTTTCCTCACAAAACATGTGCTTCATAAATCAAGAACTTGATCTTGTTCAGTTCATTATTCTCAGTCTCTAGATAGCATCTGATATGTTGTCATAACTGGATGTTAATATTTTGTGTAATTTACCTCATCTCTTTTGTTGGACAGGTATGAGAGTTGTATAAGGTTTTCCTATCTCTTAGTGGCTTTGTCCAGAGTATTGAATCTTCTTTGAACCACTTTAGTCATTTGTAAAACTGAAAAAATAAATACATACCCTGGACCTGAGATTATGCATATAAAAGTAAATAAATAAATAAATAAAAAGTTATATTTTATATTCTTCAATTTTCTCAATCTCATCTTTTAGATCTCCAACTCATAATTATACCATAAGATACATAGCTCCAGGAATTTCATTAATCTACTTTTTATGCTTTTTATGTATCTGAAACTAGACTGCTTTGAATATAAATATCAACTATTTTTTTTTTTTTTGGTCTAGTTGATGCTAGATAAAATTTAAATCTTCTTTTAAAATTGGAAGTGAAAACTAAAACAAATAGAGCCATGCCTGTCCTCCTCAATTTCCCTTTTTCTCTATATACAGTTTTTCCTGACCTTTTATTATCAGTGAATAGTAAATTTATTTTGCTCTTAGATAATTTTATGATGCATAAATTACTAATAGGACTTAGGATTAAAACAATTGTCCATTTAATCACTCACAACATTTTTTCCAGCCTTGTGTTAATACAGTAAATGCCTATAGTTTACCTAATAAATAGTATTAATTATAATGACTTCAAAAGTTAACTCTATATTAAATTGGCTTCAATTTGTAATTAATTAAAACAGAAGTTAGAGTGGCCAACAAATTAGTTGATAATTATAAGAGAAGTTTCAAGCTCTTACAAAAAAAAAGGACTTCTTAAGTTAGACAAATTGAGGTTAAATCTTGCTAACTCTTTTAACTTCACAAGGTGTTTAATTCTTCTTAGTCTTTGCTATTTCACACAATAGGTTTGTGGTAAAACTCTTGATTTTCTTTGTTTTTCTTTTTAAAGCTAATACTGCAAGAAATCCTAGCAAAATAATCTTGGCAATGATCAAAGTTATCCAAATAGATTCTAGGCAAATAAATAAACAAATAATATATAAATAAATTATTCCTAACATTTCTGAAGTTGGTATAAGTGAAGAATATAGTTTGTAAAAGAAAGTGAGGGTACTCTGAGATGATTTATCATTTTGTGATGAATATTCTTCTCAAAATACACACACAAAAATATTTTTCCAAAAGTGCAACAGTGAATATTCTGCCCCTTTATCATCTTTCAAAGACGTATTTCACAGTGATTTTAATTCCAGAGAAAGGCCATATGACAACTCAGGTAGATAAAATAGTAAATATAAAGTTTTTTAGCCTCTATATGTGTGTGTGTGTGTGTGTGTGTGTGTGTAATATAGATATAACTTTAGAGCAATTATTTCAAGTTAAGTTTAATTTACCTGAATTAAAATCAAAATTTTCCCTATAAGAAATTGTGAAATAAATTTATTGGCATATTAAATGATTAACACTGCAGCTTTTTTTTGGGTGGGGGGTGCTACAAGCCTATTTTGCCCTAGCTTGGAATTCCCATAATGTCACTTTCAGTGCATTCAACTGGCCAAACAAGTTACTAAGGCAAGTGGAAATGCAAGGAGAAAGGAGTTAAACCCTATCTCTTAGTAGAAGGGACGTGAAATAATCTTGTGCCATCTTTAATTTGTCATAATTATCAAACACCATGACTTTGGTATTGAATAGTATATTTAATTGTGTCTCAACCATTCCTAGTGTGATATGTTTCGAAAGCAACCTAGCATTTCCCAAGAGAGAAATGAATCCGGGAGAAAGCCTTGATGTCAGTGGGAGTAATAGAGAACAGCAACGATCACAAAATCTTGGCCCAAACTATTCAGTGCTGCCTAGAAACTCAGCCTTTGAAGAGAACAGTCACAAAGAAGTGAGAAATGACCACACTTGCAAACATCAATCATGTCTTGAAGGGGAAAAGGAAAAAAAAGTAGTTACAGCTTTACATACCAGGCTCTTTATATACTCCAGATTCCTTGGAGTGGACTGGATTAGAACACAGTGCCTGGGCATACTGTTTTCCAGGGTTTTTGTATTGCGCATCTTGTATTGGCATGGGAAAGAGTTTATAATGTGTCTGGGAGAAATCCTATGCCATTGTGGTTGGCAATGGCCGATTACCCCACTGTCCTTCACATATAGCTAGCACAGATGTGTGTGATCATGTTTGAAAGCTATGGATAAACTCAGTAACCTAAGAGACTGTTTCTCCATTAAGCCAGTATTTTCATGAGTAAGTGAAGAATGGGATACCTGGGTTGCCTCTAGTCAGGCTACCTACTTAATCATTTTGAGTACACTCTATAAAGAATAATTGAACAACTACTTTATATTGTCCCTTCCCTACAGAAGGGACCTGACACAGGGCTTGACGCAAAATAGGTATTAACTCAATGGAGCTGTTGCCTTGGGATATCTTTGGAAAGTCACTGGTCTTAGGTGTTTGAACCAAAGTCCTCTTCGGACAGACACCTGTGTCATACCATGGAGATGTTCTGCTGCACCATGTAGATCAATATAAAAAAATAACAAACAAATTTTAGCTTTATACTTTTCAAAATCATATCATCAGATCATCTACATTATATTAAAAACATAGATTTTTCTTTTCTCCTCCTGATGTTGGCTAACCAGAGAAACCAGTCAGCAACTAGGTATTTACTGGACAACCTCCTCACAGTTAGTACTATTATTAACACTACAAATTCCAAAGGAAACATAGGTACAGCTCTTACTTACAAAGGTTTCACACTTATAGGGGAGAAAAATATCAACCAAAAAATTTCTTACAGATCAGTTACAATACCTGAAAAACAGAGAATCAGAAAACTATAATATAAAATAATTCACTAATCCTATAAGCATTTGGGAAATGAAGATGCACATTTCTGAGAGACATGGTTATATTGGAAGGAAGTGCTCCAGAATATGTTTGCATGATCTGGCCTTTATGAGTTAATGAAAGATATGCCTCAGAATTATAATACAGTACATATATTGTTCTAGAGAAATTTAAACTCACATCTCCCCTGCAACCATTTGTTTACTTTCAGAGTAGAAAACTTCCCTTTTCCCTGAGAGGATTTTTTTTATGTTCCAACATAAAGATCTCTCTCTCTCTTTCTCTTGAGGAAATAAGAG
Source organism: Varecia variegata (assembly GCA_028533085.1). Classification (NCBI taxonomy): domain Eukaryota; kingdom Metazoa; phylum Chordata; class Mammalia; order Primates; family Lemuridae; genus Varecia; species Varecia variegata. The sequence goes on along the minus strand of JAQIFY010002506.1, from coordinate 5,635 downwards.
GCAGATGTGCCAGTTGCCCTGTAATAGTTCCTGAGCTTTATAAATTGGGAGTTCTGTTCTTGCAGTATTTCTGGCCCTCTTGGGTCACCCTGTAGGAAAATGGGAGTGGGAAAATTATACAAGGTAGAAGATTCTCTGAGAGTAAATGGTCTGTTATCTAATCCAGATGTGTCTTCTGGGGGGGGGTATATATACATATCTACATGTATACACCACATACACATACACACACATATACATACACGTCCACACTATGACACACTTGTTTGTTCAAATGTTGCAAGCAGAGTAACATCTCAGATCCTTCAGTTTCAAATTTAACAAGTTCCCTTCCCCAAGGAGCTTAGAGTTTGATGGAGTTTACACTGGCTAAATATGGTTATAAAAGGAGCTGCAAGAGACACCAGCATTCACTGTGCATTCTGATAAGTGCTTTGGCAGAAACAAACAAAGAGTGTATGAGAAGTCAGGGAACAAGCAATGAAAAGGGAAAAAGACTTTCTTAATAAAATGAAATAACATGCATTAAAGGCAGAGAAAGATTATGTGATTCATTCAGATAACACCGAGGTTATTACTTACGAAGCAGAAACAATGTGTGCAATAATAAGGGGATTAATATTTCTGGAGTGTCTATGTTCCATGTACTAGATACTTTACATATATTAACTCTTTTAATCTTCACTATATCCCTGTTAGAGAGATAATGATTATCCACATTTCACAGAAGAGGAACTCAAATAACATGCCAAAAATAGATAATTAAGAAACAGTGGAACTAGCATCCAAACCCATGCCAGCCAAACTGCAAAATCTGTATTCTTTCCATTAGGCCATGAAGCTGATTAATTAGATATTAATAATTTTGACATGATATTTCTAATAGTCGCTATGTTTTCTATTTCAGATTACCTAGTATTTATTTCGTTTCTGTTTGCTCACTATGGGCAGATTTAACATTGGTTTTAATATTCTCTCTATGGCATCAAATTTTGAGCATAGCTCAAACAGGGGATAAAAAAGAATATGTTGTGACTCCAAGGTAATTTCACATGTTTATCTGATTGTTTTTTAAAAATTAGGTGATTCCTGTGAGAGTACATGAAAAATTTGGGGCTAAATATGAACATCAAATTAGCTAAAATGAATATCAAAGTAAAAATACCTTAATAAAGAAAACAATTACTATAAATGAGATCAATTTTTCTCAGAAAACATTAATTGCCTAGTATAAAACTGTGTGATATAATTGATGAATAGACAACTGTGATATGTTCATGCAATGGAATATTATTCAGTCATAAAAAAATTAAGTACTGAACACGATACGATATGGATATATTTTGAAAACATAGCAAGTGGAAAAAGTCAGGAACAAAAGACAATTATGATGGTGTTTATATAAAATTTCCAGACTAGGCAAGTACATAGAGAATGAAAGAGATTAGTGGTTACTGGGGGATGGATATAAGCAAGAAATTGCAAGGTATAGAGTTCTTTCCGCAATGATAGAAAGGTTCTGGAATTAGATAGTGTTGATTATTATTCAGTATTGCAAATATAATAAAACCCACTTAATTGTACACTTTAAAGTGGTTACAATGGTGAGGTATATGTTATGTGAATTTTGTGTTAATAAAAATTTGTTTTTAAAAATTGAATGAAACAAAATCGAATATCTAGTGTGCAGGTTACAAATATTCTTTCCTATGCCCATAGAAGACATCACTAACATCTATCAACAGTCCATCCTCCTAAGTCTAATAGGGCTTCTGAGTCTTTTTCAACACAATTGTACAGGCAGCTCAACAAATCAATTAAAGAATATATATTGATGTTTACCTGTTATCCCTGGACTAGTTTATCTCTAGAGTGTCTTTCAATCCTGGAATATCCTTATAGAATGAATTCATGTAAGAGGTTCCAAGGCATATATAACTATGCAAAAAATATTTAATTAAGATGATTATTATATTAACCCAGACAATACAAAGTAGTGGAGGTATTCCTCAATGCTAGAATTCCCAGTTTACCATAAAATGTCCAAGACTATGCTAGGAATGGTGGGACAGTAAGAGAAGTATAGCATATGTCTTCAATTATTTTGTATCTTCTAACATTTTTGCAGTAACTTGTTCCATTTTCTAGTTTGAAAGATTCAAGATAGTTTACACATTCAAGTTAGAAATGCAATGTAAATGTATTTCTGTATTCAAAGTATCATCAGAGGGAGACCTATAGGTACACGAGGCAGGCATTCCAGTCATTTTTCCAAAATAGCTAACTTTCTATGTTAGCTACATTTATGCTTGCTTTTTCCAGAGGATATTATAGCATGCTAGGAATACCTTGGCCTGTTTCACTCAGTAAAATAGTTTAGTTTCATTATTTCCTAACGGTATTAATCAGGGTTCTCCAAAGAGACAAACAATAGGATGGATGGATAAATAGATAGAAAGACAGATGAAAGAGGAATTATTTGGGGATAGGTTCACAAGATAATGGAGACTAAGAAGTCCCAAGATAGGCTGTCTGCAAGCTGGGGACCTAAGGATGACAATAGCATGGTTCAGTTCAAGTGTGAAAAGCTCAGAACCAGGGAAGCAAATGATGGACTACATAAGTCCAAAGCCAAAGACCTTGGACTGGCCTGAGGTTAGCCAGGGAGAGAATGCTGGTGCAAATTCAAAAGCCAGAGTTTTGATATCCAAGGGCAGGAGAAGAAGGGTGTCCCAGCTCCAGAAGAAAGAGAAATTCATCTTTCCTCTGCCTGTTTGTTCTATCCAGGCCCTCAACCAATTGGATGGTGCCCACTCACGTTGAGGGGGATGTTTCCCACTCAGTCCATCCACTGATTGACATGCCTATCTCTTCTGGGAACACCCTCACAGGCATACCCACAAATATGATTAACCATCTGTCTAGATATTTTTTTTTTTTTTTTTTTTTGAGACAGAGTCTCACTCTGTTGCCTAGGCTAGAGTGAGTGCTGTGGCGTCAGCCTAGCTCACAGCAACCCCAAACTCCTGGGCTCAAGCGATCCTTCTGCCTCAGCCTCCCGAGTAGCTGGCACTACAGGCATGCACCACCATGCCTGGCTAATTTTTCTATATATATTTTTAGCTGTCCATATAATTTCTTTCTATTTTTAGTAGAGACGGGGTCTCGCTCTTGCTCAGACTGGTCTCGAACTCCTGACCTCAAACAATCCGCCCGCCTCGGCCTCTCAGAGTGCTAGGATTACAGGCGTGAGCCACCGCGCCCAGCCTAGATATTTCTTAATCCAGTGAAGTTGACATCCAAAATTAACCATTACACTAACCTATTTTTCTGCCATCTACATACATTTTTCCTATCACCTGTGTTTTTTCATGTGTTATGTTATTTTTATTTATCCTCAATGTATTTGAGAGATAACACTTGAAATAAACACAGAACAATCTAAAGTAAAATGTATTGTGAAGATAAAGCACTTCAGAAAGGCTTCTTGAGTTTTCACAAAGGAAGGGTGTTAGCATTTGGAAAATGTTCTGTGATTAATGCAGCTGAGTCATGGTACTTGGTATTACAGCATCCTTTGTTGATTATTAAACCAAAGTTAGAGTGACCCAAGGCTTCTGTGGAAGCTAAGTGTTCCCATTTCCCCATTTTTATTTGGAAAACCAACTGAAATTACATGACCCTGGTGAATCCAGATGAATTATTTATTGTTAAAGACAACAATGGGTACAAATGTTTAACTGCATAAACAAGATAAAATCTGAAGCTTAAAAGCCAAGGAGACAGGGTTGATATTTAAAAATACAAATTTTTAAATATTTAATGACACTACAAAGGCATTATACCAGCTCTGCAAAGCAAGGCCATTTGGTTAAGAAGAGTAAGGGCTATTGCTTTCTTCATGGTTTTTCTCCTGTGTGTCAGAAGCTAAGATTTTTTTTTTTTTTTAATTTATCAAAATACCACTTTTGAGTGAAATCTACATTTCTCAGAAGGAAATGGTTTAATTCACTTCATGTTATTGAGAAACTACAATGTTTGCACGAGTGTTTTTGGCTGGTGGGGCTACCATTGTAAATACCATTGAGACATTTGCTGCCTTCAAGGAACTCACGAGGTGTGTGTGTTTGTGATGGGACATGGGAGCACACAGTATGCTCACAACTAATCATAAGACAAAGTATAAAGTTTCTCATTATTTTCCCTCCAGGTTAAATTAGGCTTAATGGTTCTGTGGCATATGTCAGCTTCTCAGTTAAAGGAAAACATCTTTTCTCATCTTTAAAAAAATATTAATAGCTTGAAGAATATGCCATAATTTATGATAATATATCTAAATAAAATCCCCATCTTTGTTAATGCAAAATAACTAATTTGAAATTGATTTATTTTCTGTGGTAGAGACAAAAGTGAGTTGTCTGTGCTAGTGACTGTAGCTGGGTAGGAGGTGGAAGTGGCTGATTTTCCTCCTGAATGGTCCACCTGGGTCACAGCCTTCATGCTGTTACTAATGCAAAACGAATCAGTGGCTCATTGAATGCCAGGGTTTGCCTTCCAAACCTTTATCACATCTAATCTTCCTTAAGCTTCTTATAACTCATCTTTTCAACTTTTTATTTTTTGCCCATCACATTATTCATTAATCTTAGTTGCTTCTTCAGTTTCTCTACCAACAATTCTGTATGCATCAGTTGCGATTATAAACAGCACAGAAATGCAGCTGATCTGACAGAATGATGAATCCTTCAGACACTGAAATAAGATTTCATACATTTGGCTGGACAGAGTGAGTTAATTTTTCTCTTTTATTTTTATACAATGAGACTGAGAGAAAGGAATCACCCTTTCTCTTCATTTTATTTTTTCAATAACCCTGGGGCTTTTATAGTATTTGGATGATGATAATTAACCTGTCAAAATCATTCTGTCCTCATCCGATCCATGATGAGCAGCAATAAATATTAAAGTGAGATATTTGTTTATACTCAAACTTTCAAATGACTTTCTGAGCTGGTCTCTGAAATCACTGGCCAAGGGAAAGCTGTATGATCATGCTGTAGTGCACGGGTAACAAATTTACTTTACTGTCCCTGACCCAGGACTTCTCTACTTTCTTCCTGTCCTCTCTACCAAGCTAAATCTTAATGACTCTCAGGACCACTCAACTGCTAGTCTTACAGGAAGTTACTTCTGATTGTATTATTTCCCATCAGAAGTAATGTGATTTAAATCTTTGGCTCTGGAGGCAGACATATCTGGGTGAAAATCTTGACTTCATCTGTCATCGACTATGTAAATTTGGCAAGTTGATTAACATCTCTGATCTAAGTTTCCTCACAAGAACAATGAGAATTCTCTCAACATGTTTCTCATAAGACTATTTGGAGGATTAAATGAAAGTACATAGGATTGTGTATAGCACACTTTATTTTTTTATTTTTTTTTTTATTTCAGCTTATTATGGGGGTACAAAATTTCTGCATAGATATATTGCCCATGTCCCTCCCAATCCCCCGAGTCCAAGCCTCAAGCGTGTCCATTCCCCAAACAGTGCACATCGCACTCCTCCTGTAGGTATACACCCATCCCCGCCCCCACCCCCGTCCCCCCCAAGTCAGAACTTCAAGCGTGCCCA
>JAQIFY010002505.1:0-13275 GCA_028533085.1 Varecia variegata | reverse complement strand
AATGGGCACGCTTGAAGTTCTGACTTGGGGGGATGGGGGTGGGGGAGGGGATGGGTGTATACCTACAAGAAGAGTGCGATGTGCACTGTCTGGGGAATGGACACACTTGAGGCTCAGACTCGGGGGAATGGGAGGGACATGGGCAATATATCTAACCAGAACTTTTGTACCCCCATAGTAAGCTGAAATAAAAAAAAGAAAAAAAGAAAAAAAAAAGAATGTTAAGTAAGTTCAGATACAAATATACCAATGGAGTAATGTGGAGTTCAAGTATTGTTTGAATGTAAAACTCTTCATCAATAAAACAATTTATTAGTAAAAAAAAAAAAAAGAAGAAGAAGAAAATAAAATACCTAGGAATATATTTAACTAGGGAGGCAAAAGATCTCTGCAGGGATCTATGAAACACTGAGGAAGGAAAAGCAGAGGACATAAACAGGTGGAAAACCTTACCATGCTCATGGGTCAGCAGAATGAACATTATTAAATTGTCTATACTACCCAAAGTGATCTACACATTCAATGCAATCCCTATTAAAATGTCAACATTATTTTTTCAGACCTAGAAAAAATAATTCTAGGCTTCATATAGAACCAGAGAAGACCCCTTATAGCAAAAGCAATCTTAAGAAAAAGAAAAACTTGGGAGGCATCAATTTACCAGACTTCAAGCTATATTACAAGGCTATAGTAAATAAAACAGCATGGTCCTGGCACAAGAACAGAGACATAGAGCAATGGAACAAAACTGAGAACCCAGATATAAAACCATCCTCACAGAGCCATCTAATCTTTGAAAAATCAGACAAAAACATACACTGGGGAAAAGAATCCTTATTCAATAAATGGTGCTGGGAAAATTGGATAGCCACATGTAGAAGACTGAATCCACACCTTTCACCTCTCACAAAAATCAACTCACAGTGGATAACAGACTTAAACCTAAGGCATGAAACTATAAGAATACTAGAAGAAAATGTTGGCAAAATTCTTATAGATATTGGCCTAGGCAAAGGATTTATGAAGAAGACCCCAAAGGCAATCACAGCAACAACAAAAATAAATAAATGGGAACTGATCAAATTAAAAAGCTTCTGCACAGCCAAGGAAACTATCACGAGAGCAAACAGACAACCTACAGTATGGGAGAAAATATTCTCATGCTACACATCTAATAAAGGGCTGATAACTAGAATCAACATAGAACTCAGGAAAATCAGCAAGAAAAAAATCAAACAACACTGTCAAAAAGTGGGCAAAGGACATGAACAGAAATTTTTGAAAAGAAGATAGATTAATGTCCAACAAACATATGAAAAAATGCTCAATATCTCTAATCATCAGGGAAATGCAAATTAAAACCACAATGAGATATCAAAAAGTCCCAAAACAATAAATGTTGGTGTGGATGCGGAGAGATAGGAACACTCATACACAGCTGGTGGGACTACAAACTAGTACAACCTCTGTGGAAAGTAAAACGGAGATACCTCAAAGAGCTAAAAGTAGAACTACCATTTGATCTAGCAATCCCATTACTGGGAATCTACCCGAAGAAAACAAAAACATTCTATAAAAAAGACATCTGCACTCGAATGTTTATAGCAGCACAATTCACAATTGCAAAGATCTTGTAACAACCCAAGTGCCCATCAATCCATGAGTGGATTAATAAAATGTGGTATATGTATACCATGGAGTTCTACTCAGCCACAAAAAACAATGGTGATCTAGCACCTCTTGTATTATCCTGGATAGAGCTGGAGCCCATTCTACTAAGTGAGGTATCACAAGAATGGATAAACAAGCACCACATGTACTCAACCATCAAATTGGTATTAACTGATCAACATTTAAGGGCATATAGTAGTAACTAACAGTCATCGGGTGTCAGGCAGATGGGAGGGGGAAGGAGGGAATGGGTATATTCACACCTAATGGGTGTGGTGCGCATCATTTCGGGGAAGGACACACTTGAAGCTCTGACTTGGGTGGGGCAAAGGCAATATATGTAACCTAAACATTTGCATCCCCATAATATGCTGAAATAAAAAAATTAAAACAAAAGAGAAATCCAATGATGAGATAGCAGAAGACTCTAAGACTGCCCACAAAATGAAAGCTGCATTTAAAAGAAAATACCAAGAGTCCTACTTAAAGTACAGGTCCATTGCAACAGGTGATTCATGTTCTTCAAGCCCACTTTGTATAGTATGTGTCAACCAGCAAGCCACCGAATTCATGAAACCTTCAAAACTGCTTCACCACATGGAGACCCTGCATCCTGCATTAAAAGACAAGCCTTTGGAGTTTTTCAAAAGAAGAAAACATGAACACAAAGAACAGAGCAATTATCGAAGGCCACCATTTCATCAAATGTGTCTGCACTGAGAGCATCACTCTTAGTGGCTAACGGCATTGCTAAAGCTAGGAAGCCCTTTACTATCGGTGAAGAGTTGATCCTGTCTGTTGCTAAGGGCATTTGCCATAAACTTTTAGGAGAGGCTACAGTTCAAAAGGTGGCACATGTTCCTCTTTTGGCTAGCATAATAACTATTCGAATTGGTGAAATAGCAGAGGATATTGAGGCATAATCATTAGAGAGGATTAATGAGTCACTGTGGTACACAATCCAGGTTGACAAGTCTACCTATGTTGACAACAAGGAAACAATACTTGTTTTTGTGTGACATATTTTTCAGGAGAATGTGCATGAGGATATATTATGTGCACTTTTGCTGCCAATCACACCACAGCTGCAGAACTATTCAATCACATATCACATATCAGGATCACGTATCAGGAAAACTGAATTGGTCATTTTGTGTCAGTATATGCATGGGCTGAGTAGCTGCCATGCCTAGACAGTTTTCCAGTTTCACTACTCTGGCCAAGGAGGTCACTTCTAAATGTGGGTCTATGCACTATGTCATCCGTAGAGAAGTGCTGGCTAGCCAAAAAGTGACACCTGAACTAAACAACGTTTGCAGACAAACGTTGCGGGATGTGATTAAAGTTATCAACCACATTACAGTATGTGCCCTTAACTCCTGTCTATCCATGCAGCTCTATGAGGAGATGGACGCAGAGCACACACATCTTCTCTTCTACACAGAAGTGAGGTGGCTTTCTACAGGTAGGTCACTGGCCAGAGTTTTGGAGTTTCAAGAACTGCTCCAGAGATTTCTTTTAGAAAAATAGTCCCCACATTTCAGTGACACAAAATGGGTCACAAAACTTGCTTACTCGTGTGACATACTCAACCTGCTCAATGAACTCAATCTGTCACTTCAGGGGAGAATGACAACTGTGCGCAAGTCAGCAGACAAAGTGGCTACATTCAAAGCCAAACTGGAATTATGGGGGAGATGAGTGAACACTGGGATTTTTGACATGTTTCAAACATTAGCAGAGATTTTGAAAGCAACTAATCCAGGGCCTTCTTTCTCCCCGCTGGTGCATGATCACCTATCTCAGCTTTCAAAAGAGTTTGAGCATTTACTCCCCAACCACAAAAGATCCCCGAACTGGGAAGGAATGGATCCACGACCCATTTGTGAATAAGCCAGTCAAATCGACTGTGTGCCAGAAGAGGATTGACGGCTTAAGATTGCAAATGACTGTGGCCTTAAAAGTGTGTTTGAGGCAACTTCAAATCTCCATATGTCCTGGATTAAAGTCAAGGTGGAATATCCTGAAATTGCCATGAAAGCACTGAAAAGCCTGCTTCATTTCCAACATCCTGTCTTTGTGAAGCAGGGTTTTCTGTAGTGACAGCAACTAAAATGTCATTACAGAGTAGACTGGACACGAGAAAAACACTTTGGGTGTCACTGTCTCCCATCACCCCCAGATGGGACTGTCTAGTTGCAGGAAAACAAGCTCAGGGCTCCCACAGATTCTGCATTATGGTGAGTCGTATAATTATTTCATTATATATTACAATGTAATAATAATAGAAATAAAGTGTACAATAAATGTAATGTGCTTGAATCATCCCTAAACCATGCCCCCCACCCCCGCCTGGTCCATGGAAAAATTGTCTTCCATGAAACCAGTCGGTGCCAAAAAGGTTGGGGACTGCTGCCTTAGACTATTAAAAAGTATTAGAATAACAGATAAAATTAAATTATAAAGGAATGGAAATTCTCAAAATACAATATCCATGATGTAATATAAAATCTATGCCAAGAATATAGACTGTAGTTTCAAATACTAATTATTTAAAATATTTTTAAAATTTTAAAAGTATTGATAGTGAGGGAAGGTGTGTATGTGTGGAGGGAGGGAGTACATGCGAAACCTCTGGACCTTCTGTTCAAATTTTGCTATGAAAATAAAATTGCTCTAAAAAAACAAAGTCTATTAAAAAACTGCTAAAATAACAACCTAGAAATAGCTCAGATTCTGGCTACAGTTCTATACCTTAGGAATATAAACATTTTTAAACAACAAAAGTACCAAGGATTATCCAGCTGACAATGAAACACATATCTCCTGGTTCAATTTGATCAAGGATCAAATTAAAGACTAAGTACAAAAACAATCACAATAAAAGACACCAAACCAATGGAATGTGACCAAAGTAATACTTGAAAATAAATTTACAGCCTTAAAACAATAGTTACTAAACTGTATCATGTACGACAATAACTTCCAGCAGTTCTGATTTGGCAGGTCTTGTTTACAGTCTTGGGATGTGTCTTTTAAGTGGCCAACCATGTTGATTCTGATGAGGTGACCGGTGAGCAGCATTTTCAGAATCACTAGGAACAAAAGAACCTATAATGAGAAGAAAGATTCCCTGCCTCTCCTTTCCTAAATCCTGAAAGTACTTTCCAGAGTCAACGTCCTTCAACTCTTTCTGCTTTCCACTGTTTCTGGCACCTCCCAGAACAACTCCAGAAGTCACCTTGATTTCTTGATGTAACATCCTTGGAAATATCTCCTGCTTCCTTCATATTTACTGAATGAGCGAATGAATGAATGGGTGGACAGACATGTCCTGTGAGTGACTTCTCGGTTGGAGACATACACTGTGTAGTGACAAGCTGTGGACCTCTGCACGATGACCCGGGGCAGAGCACCGTGGAGATGGAGCTGGCCCAGCTCCATCCTATAGTACTGGAGTCCAGGGAAATGGAGGGAAGGATCCGAAAAGGAGACAGAGAAGAAGGGGCCCCCAAAGGAGGATGTGGGTGTTCCCAGAAATAAAATTTCAATAATAGCAATTGCTACTGAAGAGTAGACTAAATTGAGTCCACGATTTTGTCCTTTGGATGTGAGAATGCAGAGGTCTCTGATGAGCCTCACAAAAGCCAAAACAAGACAAAACAAAACACCCCAAAAACCTAAAAGAGGAACTACAAAGAACATACTGTGTAATTGCTAAACTGGGAGTTAGGCTGTGTGCGCAGGGGTCTGGCTGTGAAGGAGTGCAGGGTAGCGGCGTCTGTCCTGAGCCTTCCGAACATCACAGCGGCTGCCGCTGACTGGGCAGTTGCATAGTGAATGTTCGGCAACTGCCAGATTGAACTGAGGAGGAGTCCAGTGTCTCACATTATTTTCTTCAGTATTAAACCTGCAAGTTCTTATCTGAAATGAAATAATATTTAGTGATTTACTTAATTCAAATATCATTTATTCATTGTGCAGAAAGTACTTATTCCAGAAACTATTAGATGACGCTATTTTTATTTTATGTGACCTTGGAGATTTGGGTTTAAGAGGAAGCTTCATACTGTCCCAGAAGGTCATCAAATAACACAAGCATAATAGCCAGTTAAGTACATTATTAACCAAAGGCTCATAGTACAACCGACCTCTGGCAGATCCCACATTCTTCCTGGGGAGGAAGGAGGACAAGGTCTGGCTGGACTCCTAGGATCGAAGTAAGTACCTGAATGTCTAGCATCGATATTTAGCGTGGAAGCCGCCAGCTCTCACTTAGCTTTTCCAGTTGAACTCTCTCGGGGACAAGAAGGACTTTGCTTCCTTGTGAATGTTTCAGTGGAAGCCCATTTCCCACAGGGGCCCTTTCAAAGCAGAAACACAGCTCCTGGAAGGAACTGTGCAACTTCCTTAAAAAGATGGATCTAAAATTGCTAATGCAGATGCTTTTACAAAGAGGTGGGAGTGAAAAGGTCACTCATAGCAGCATTAAATGCCTGACCTTTACTTTTTGTTCTAAATTACCCTCTGATTGCACAGTGCAGTTCACCAGCACAAAACACCCTCATTGTGAGCCTATTAGAATGCCCGTGGATGGAACCCTGCCCAGTGCCACAGCAGCAGGCAGCCACATTTAATGTTTTTTATCTACATTTTATTTGGCATTACCACTGGGAAATGAAATGCTAGAAATGTAATTTGCTGTAAGATTATTTTATTCAAGCTTGTGGTAACAGCAAGCATATAAATATATTCCTCTGAGGGGAAAAATATGTGGGCAGTGAGAAGACTATTGAGCAAGACACTAGATTTGTTTGGTTGCCCTAGGTTCTGATGTTAACTTGCCTATTATTGGCCAAGTGAACTCAGAAAGTTTTAAAATTATCTGATGTTTAAAATTTCATTCTAAAAGTGCCTTTACCCATTCATTTAATCTGAAAATATCAATATCTTCCTGCTTCTTCTTCATATGATTGTTATGTCTCGGGAAATTCAAGACCACCTACATTAGGCCACACTGGGGCAGGACAAAAAACTCCCTTCCAGGATTTTGTAACTAAAATAAAACTCAAATGATTATGTAAAACATTGCCCTTCACTACCTCACACACTTAATTCCTTGCTTCTCTTATTAAAGAATGAAGAAGGTATTATTAGAAAGTTAAAAGAATTTTTCTCTAACTCATATTTATTTTTAACCTATATTATTTCTTGAGGCTAATGATTTCCCCAAATTTACGCCCAGTAGTTTAAGAGCACAGAGGCAGAGAACATTAAAGCTGACTTTACAGTTGTACCAGTTAGCTTCTGTTGTATATCAAACCATCCCCAAACTAAATGGCTGAAGACAACCACTGCTAACATGTTTCATGATTCTGGGCTAACTCAGCTGGGTCTGACGGATCTAGGATGTCCTCACTGACATGACTGTGTTCTCAGCTGGGGGTCTAGGACATCTCAGGAAGCCAGCCCAGGCTCAGTCAGGTGGTGGCAGAGGGGTTCCCATCTGCAAGATAGTGCAAGTGACAATGCATAATCATTTTTCAAGTTTCTGTTTGCATTGCATTTACTAATGTCTCACTGGCCAAAGAAAAGTCACCCGAACAACACAAACAAGCTCAGAATCAATGTGGGCTCCTCACAAAAGCATGGATACGAGGAGGGAATTAAGGATGACATTGTGAAAATATTCTACCACAGTCAGTGAGTGAATTAAGATTCAACAACTAGCCAGTGCTATGTGGATGCAGGCTAGGACACAGAAAAAGTTCTAGCATTCTTTACCACTGTAGGGTGACTGAAGTCATGACTATAGGATGACTATATGATAACATATTATATAGTTTCAAATAGTTTCAAATATTGAATGTTCCCAAAACAAAGAAATGATAAATGTTTGAGATGATGAATATGCAAATTACCCTGATCTGATCACTATACATTACATATATAGAAATGTCACTATGTAACCCATAAATATGTACAGTTTTTATGTCAATTGGAACAGTTTGTAAACATTACAAGAACAAAGGAGACCTGGAATTTGTGGAGAGCTCTACAACTAGTCTCAAAAATAGTCTGCAGTGTTTTGTTATCAAACATATAGGAGCTATTGTTTTGGGAGAAGATAGATTCAAGAATCTAAGTAAATTCCAAAAGGAATTTCTGTTGAAATTACTAAACTCCACTTAAAACAGTAAATGTAAACAATGGGTGTGGCTATGTTCTAATTAAATTTTATTTATAAAAAGATGTGGGGCCCAGATTTTGCCTGCCTACTATGGTTTGTCAACTCCTACCATAGCCTATTGCTGTAACTATTGCTGTGCAAGAAACGAAGTCAAAACTTTGTGATTTAAAATAGCAATCTCTCATGGTTTGGGTGGGTAAGTAATCAGGGAGGACACTGGTGAGGAATTCTGCTTTGGGTTTTTTCCTGCAATTGCAGTGGTTGAAGCTGTTGTAGCTAGAGGCTGCCTGTTGGCCTGGGCTAGTTTAGGCTTCTTGGCACAATGGCAACATTGGTGACTTTGAACTGTTTAAATGCCAGCTTAGGGCTCCTGTGAGTGTTCCAGCCAGTAAAGGGTATACTGAAGAAAGTAACATAGCAACATCTCTCTGTTCTAGTGGTCACAAAGGGCACTCACAATCCAAGGAATGGTAATTAGTTAAACATCTTTTTTAAAAATGTTTTAGCATACATAATAGTTTTGCATATTTATGGTGTACATGTGATGTTTTGATATACGCATACAGTGTATAATTACCAAATCAAGGTAATTTGGTATCCAACACCTCAAGCATTTCTTTGTGTTAGGAGCATTCCAGTTTCACTCTTTTTGTTATTTTCAAATATACAATAAATTTTTAACTGTGCTCATCCTATTGTAATATCAACTATGGATTTTATTCATTCTATCTAACTATATTTTAGTATCCATTAATCATCCTCACTTTATCTGCTCCCCACTCCACTAACCTTCCCAGCCTCTGGTAACCATCCTTCTAACTATCTCCTTGAGTTTATTTATTTTGTTAGCTCCACATATGAATGAGAATATGTGACATTTATTTTTCTGTGCCTTACTTATTTCACTTAACATAATGTTTCTGGTCCATCCATGTTGTTGCAAATGATAGGATTTCTTTTTTTTTTTATGGCTGAAAAATATTCCATTGTGAATATGTACCACATTTTCTTTATCCATTTATCTGCTGATGGACACTTAGGCTGATTTCATATCTTGGCTATTGTGAATAGTGCTGCAGTAAACATGGGAGTACAAATATCTCTTCAATATACTGATTTCCTTTCTTCTGCATGTACACCCAGCAGTTGGATTGCTGGATCATGTGATGGTTCTCTTTTTAGTTTTTTGAGGAACCTCTGTACTGTTCTCCATAGAGGCTGTACTAATTGACATTCCCACCAACAGTGTTTGAGAGTTCCCCTGTCTCCACATCCTCACCAGCATTTGTCATTCCATATCTTTTAGGTAAAAGCCATTTTAACTGGAATGGGATGATACCTCATTGTAGATTTTATTTAAATTTCTCCAATTATTAGTGATGTTCAGCATCTTTTTATATACCTATTACCCATTTGTATGTCTTTTTATGAGAAATGTCTATTCAGGTATTTTGCCCAATTTTGTCAGATTTTTTTTTTCCTATTGAGTTGTATGAGCTCCTTATACATTCTGGTTATTCATCTCTTGTTAGATGGGGATTTTCAAATATTTTCTCCCATTCTGTGGATTTTCTCTTCACTTTGTTGATTGTTTCCTTGCTGCGCTGAAGCTTTGCGGCTTAATGTGATTTTCTTTGTCCATTTTTGCTTTGGTTGCCCGTGCTTTCAAGGCCTTACTCAAGAAATAGTTGCCCACTAGACCAATGTTCTAGTGTTTCTCCAACATTTCCTTCTATCAGTTTTAAAGTTTCTCGTCTTAGATTTAAGTCTTTAATTCATTCCTATATGATTTTTGTATATTGCAAGAAATATGTAAATAGTTTTATTTTCTGCATATGGATATTCAGTTTTCCCAGTGCCATTTATTGAAGAGACTATTATTTCTCCAATGTAAAACTATTCCAAAAAATATAGAGGAGAAGAGAATACTTCCAAACTCATTCTACAAGGCCAGTATTCCCTGTTACCTAAACCAAACACAAAAGAAAAATGAAAACTCTAGGACAATATCTCTGATGAACATAGATGCAAAAATCCTCAACAAAATATTAGCAAACTGAATTCAACAACACATTGAAACAATCATTCATCATGATTAAGTGGGATTCATCCCAAGGATGCAAGAGTAGTTCAACAGACGCAAATAAGTGATTGTGATACATCACATCAACAGAACAAAGGACAAAAAACATATGCCAAAATTTTGGCATTTTAATAAATGCCAAAAAAATTGATAAATTCTATATCTCTTCATGATAGAAACTCTCAAAAGACTGAGTATAGAAGGAACATACCTCAACATGATAAAAGTCACATATGACAAACTTACATCTTAAAGTCTTTAAAGTCTGGAACAAGACAAGGATGCCCACTTCCACCACTTTTATTAAACATGGTACCAGAAGTCCTAGCCAGAGCAATTAGACAAGAGGAAAAATACAGCATATCCAAATTGGAAAGGAAGAAGTAATATTATCCTTACAAATAATATTATTTTATATTTAGAAAAACCTAAAGACTCCATCAAAAAAACTATTAGAATTGGTAAACAAATTCAGTAAATATGCAGGATCCAAATCAACGTACAAAAATCAGTAGCATTTCTCTACGCCAACAGCAAACAATCTGAAAAAGAAAGAACCAAGAAGGTAAGCCCATTTACACTAGGTACAAATAAAATAAAATACTTAGGAATAAATGTAATCAAAGAAGTGAAAGATCTCTACAATGAAAACTATAAAACATTGATGAAAGAAATTTAAGAGCATACAAAATTGGAAATATATTTCATGTTCATGGAGTGGAAGAATCAATATTGTTAAAATGCCCATACTACCCAAAGCAATCTACAGATTCTATGCAATTCTTATTAAAATACCAATGGTATTTTTCACATAAATAGAAAATATAATCCCAAAATTTATATGGAATCCCAAAAGACCCTTCCAGAATCCCAGAGTAACCAAAGCCTTCCTGAGCAAAAACAGCAAAGCTTGAGAAATCATATTAACTGACTTCAAATTATACTAAAAAGCTATAGTATCTAAAATGGCATGATACTGGTATAAAAACAAACTCATAGATCAATGAAACCAACAATAAATTCCCACATTTATAGTCAATTTAGACTATACATCCTGATAGGAAACTATTACAGTAGGTTTCTAAAAGAGTGTGTGGATGGAAGGAAAGGTGATTGCCATCTTTGGAAAATAAAACTCTCATATACTAGGTAGGGGCATGTTTTCTCATAGTGTTCAAAGGCAGGCAGATAGAGCTAATCTGGAAACCCACCAGACTGGCAAGTAGAAGAGCATGTGTTTTGCATTCAGAAAGAACCAGGCTTAAATTCTGGCCCTGGCACTCACCATTCATTTATTCATTATCCAAAACCAATTTGGTGACAGGTTTAAGTAAGTATTTTTGCACATTACTTAATAATCCTGAGTCTGATTTCTTCCAGTAAAATGACACTCTATCACTATCTCATTGGCTTTTCCCTAAGTGTTAAAAGTCATAGAAAACAATAGACCTCCTAGAACTCTTACAGTCCCTAATAGTTGAAGGCCTTCAATAAATGGTAGTTATTAATATCATCATTCATGCCAACCATAATACCAAAAAAATGTCTATAAGAAATGCTAAGTTCCTGGCTCAAAGAAGTCACTTAAAAATAGATATCTCTCCTTTCTGCAGTGGAGACACATTTGAATTAAAATAGACCTTTCTAAAATGAGCCAGTAACAGTTGTAAACACCAGCCTGTTATTTTTAACATATCTCTGGCTGGCTCCCTTTTATAAGGGATAAGAGCTTTTCAGTATCTAATATTATTCTAATTAAAGCTTGTAAAATACCTTTAAATATAAATAGCATTCTAAAAACTATCAAATAAGAGCTGTAGTAATGTTTTATACTTCTGAGTAGCATTTACATTAAACATAAGGGAAGCTAATGTTTACAAGAGAAAAGAGAGTATGTGGAATATTATCACATCCAAAAAATGGATCCAAAAGCATTTTTAATATATGTATTACAATAATTCTACAAAAACATAAATAAAAATCACCTCTCACTGCTAAACTTACGATGGTAGAATTTATGTCTCCAGAGCCATATCTTTCCATAGATCTATATCCCCAAATCTTCATTTACTCACTGATTGTGGACATGAATATTTCAATATTACCTGATTTTTAACTCAAGAAAGCCAAAACCAAACTCATAATTTGTTTTTGCAAATCCATATGTCCTCTACATTCCTCTATATTCCTTTTTGGCAGAATAAAGACATTCAAGCTTGACAATTTGGAATCATCTTAAATTCTTCCCACATTCTTGTCCTCAGAATCGAGTGAGTCACTAAGATCCATTGAATCTGTCTTTACAGATGTCTCACATCCTACTCACTTTCTTGAGCTAAAATGTGTCAGCGATTCTACCTTAAGAGGTTTTAGCATGAATAGGTATTAACATTTTTCAAAAAGCATTTCTGTATCTGTGAAAATTAAATAGAAGTGTGTTCCTTCAATCTATTAATAATAGATTTCCTAATATTGAACTACTCATGCAATTCTGGAATGAATCCTACTTTGTCATGATGATTAAAATATTTAATGAGCTGTTGGATATTAAGAATTTGCAAAAATGTTCATAAGTGAGATTAATTTTTAGTTTTCTTATTCTGGTACATTTTTTTCAGATTTGGGAGTATATTATAATTATACTCACTTGATAAAATGATTTTGGCTCTTTCCTTTATTTGCTTATTTATTTTTTAAAGACCAAATAATGGCAGATAATTGTAATGGTTTCCCTGGAGTTGTATGATCATCCAAGGTTTGTAAAATTCCCCTGTGAAATCATCTGGGCCTAGGACTGTGACTGTGTAACTTCTTATAGGGTAACTTCTATCTGTATAGAGTCAGATTTAGAATGTGTTATTCTTTTCAATCTAATTTGATTTATATTTCCATATTTATTTGAATACATTTTGCCACCTACACTCTTATGATTTTTAATATTTCCTCTGTTTTGATGAACATTTTCCTTGGGTATATCTGATTTTTTTTGAAGTTTTTCTTGATTAAATAGTGGTTTTTGTCTACTTTGTTGATTTATTTTGAAAACCATCTTTTGCATTTATGAATTAATTCTACTACATTTTTTAGCTTTCTGATTACTCCATGTTTTTGTCCTTATTAATTCTACTCTGCTTATTTTTATTTATTTATTTATTTCAGCTTATTATGGGGGTACAAAAGTTCAGGTTATATATATTGCCCATGCTCCCCCATCCCCCCGAATCTGAGCTTCAAGCGTGTCCTTTCCCCAGACAGTGCACATCGCACTCTTCATGTAGGTATACACCCATCCCCTCCTCCCACCCCCATCCCCCCAAGTCAGAACCTCAAG
>JAQIFY010002504.1:0-13277 GCA_028533085.1 Varecia variegata | reverse complement strand
GGAGCCTCAAACTCCTGAGCTCAAGTGATCCTCCTACTTCAGTCTGGGACTCCAGGCATGCGCCACCACAACCAGCTAAATTTTTTTTTTTTTATAGAGATGGGGTCTTGGTATCTTGCCCAGGCTCATATTTCTTTTTTTTTTTTTTTTTTTTTTTTGAGACAGAGTCTCGCTTTGTTGCCCGGGCTAGAGTGAGTGCCGTGGCGTCAGCCTAGCTCACAGCAACCTCAAACTCCTGGGCTTAAGCGATCCTCCTGCCTCAGCCTCCCGAGTAGCTGGGACTACAAGCATGCGCCACCATGCCCGGCTAATTTTTTGTATATATATATTTTAGTTGGCCAGATAATTTCTTTCTATTTTTAGTAGAGACGGGGTCTCACTCTTGCTCAGCCTGGTCTCGAACTCCTGACCTTGAGCGATCCACCCGCCTCGGCCTCCCAGAGTGCTAGGATTACAGCTGTGAGCCACCACGCCCAGCCTTCAGGCTCATATTTCTTAATACTATGCTTGGATTGCTGTTTCTTGGTTTATCAATTTTAGGTAGATTCACTTATCTTGCTTATGGTAGTTGAAGATTTAATTTTTTTATACTGTCCTCCCATTCTCCCAATATTTTTTATATCACTGTTTTTAATTATGTTACCAGTGTTTACATTATAATTCCTGCATAAATTATTATTCACATGGAGCCAAGTAATACACTGTACTTAGTATGTACATACTTACCAAATGTAACAGGAACATTTCTTGAATAACCTTGTTTTTCTGTAGAGTTAGCAGTTCCCTTATTTTTTTTGTTTGCTCAATATTCTTTGTGCCTATAACTTTCAAAAGTACACACTCGGTGTTAAAGCTCTCGCAGTGGCCTAACTTCTCAGGTACTCCTATCAGTTCCTGTTCCAGCACAGAGACCCAACTGCCGGTGATGCTGTCTTCCAGCTCCAAACTGGACTGGCCTTTCTCTGGGCCTAGTTCCCAGGTACCCGCCCTGGGGCTTCCCTCCCCTGCTCTCCTGGTTGCATCCTTTGCTTTGTGTGCCCCAAGTTACCCTCTTTACTAGTGCACCCCTTCATGTCGCTGAAACACATTCTCCAGCAGCTTCCTATTCAAAGATTCATCATGGGAAATAAACCCTTCGCATGCTTGAAAATGTCTTTTCTACCTTTATGCTTAAGAATTCTAGGATGAAAGTCATTTTTCCTCAGATTTCTTTAGATACATTGTACCATTGTCTTGTAGCTTTTAGCATGGCCATTTTCATTTCCAAGAGTTCTTTCTTATATTTTGGCTTTTCAGTTTTCTGTAGCATCCTATTCTTGTCTCTCTGAATAAATTAACTATAGGTTTGTTTGTTTGTTTGTTTGTTTGTTTTTAAGTTTTATTTTTCTTTGTGCAGTACCTCTGTTTCCTCCAAGTGCCTTTTTTTCTTTTTGTTTTGGTCTGCCCTTCACATTCTAGGCTTTTCTCAAGTTTCTGATGATCCTTAGCCAAATGGCTGTGCAAGGTCTGTGTGGCCGCCGGCTGGTGTGCTTTGCTGAAGAGTGTTCATATGGTAATAAGCTCTCCTTAGGGAATTCCTCAGTGAGTATCTTGAACTCTTATGTGGGGCCATTTGATTAATCCAGAGATGAACTCTCCAACTTCCTGCTTGGGGGCCTGGGTAAGTCACGGGAAATTGGCTGCTCATATGCAGGGAGCAGGGCAGAGAGTCCACCTGTTTATGTGCTGGCTTTGCCACTTTAGCCTTGCTCCTCACCTAGGCCTTACTTTGTACCTGGAATCTCAGAGTCCAGGGATACCCTGGTTTCTCCAAGGACTGAACTGTCTCATGCCTGTCCAGGAAAGGCTGAGGAATAAGGGATAAATCCCTCCACGTACGGACTCAGATCCAGTGCCCCTGTTTTTATTCCCAAGTCTCTCTCCCATCCTGTCCAGTTCATGGTACTTGTGATCTGGGAGCCTTCCTGGGACTCTGTAGTGTGACTGAGCTGGCCTTTTGTTAGTATCCTCTTTTGCAGATACTTTGCCATTTTCCTCACTTGCAAAATCATTTCCCAGGCTTCCATCCTGTTTCTGTCTCCAGAGAATTTGTTGCCATCACTTGTCCCCCCTTGCCTTCTTTCTTGTTCTCTTTGTTCTTCTGGATTTATACTTTTTAAAAAATAACTGTCATTTTAGTGTGATTTGGAGGGAAAGGAGAGAGACACATATTTTAATTCTCCGTGTTTATCCAAAAGTCCAGAACCAATTCACTCTATCTTCATTCTTTAAAAAGGTGTATATCAGCCCATATGTCTCCTAAACTTATCATACAAGTACCAGAAGTATTTTTCTGAAATCCTATACTCAAATATGGATTCAGACTAGGTAGAGAATGGCTTCCATACATGTTATTTGTGGAATGGTCACAGGATATTTATTGAAGATGTGATGACCTTTAAAAATACTATAGGAAAAATTACACAGTTACAGAAGAATATCTCTGAGACCAAATGGTACACAAAGAAAACAGCCTTTAAGAATGTCACAGAAATCAATGAGAGTGATCCAAAAGTCTACGGTTACATTTCTCCGAAAAGCTAGTTAAACAATGGAAAGCTTTATAAGACTAAGGTAGCAGAAGATAAAAAGCATTTTTACAGTTTATAAGATACAGCACTGTTGGCCAGGTAGACACTATGGCCACGGTGAGGGTGAGAAGGAACTGTATGAATCCACCTTCATTCCTGCAATACATATCCATGCAAAACAAGATGAGAGCAGATTATGAATGCAAAGTCATGGAAAGGAGAATGCCTAGGGTCTTCCTGCTGTATCCCAAATAAAGAAAGAAGGCAGTCAGCTGGGATGATGTAGTGTAAGAAATGCCTGTGCCAAAGTAGCTGAGTGAGATGCGTTGCTCAGTGTCCTGAGAACAGATGGACAGTGTGGAGCTCAGGGTAGAAGTGGTGCCAGTTGGCCTGAGGACAAAGTAGTCTTATCCAGGGAAACTTTTTCTGTAAAGGGCCATGTAGTGAACGTTTTAGGTTTTGTAAGCCAGATGATGTCTATCACAACTTTTTAAACAAGTAAATATGTCCCATTATTAAAGGAGAATATTGTCTAGAGGTGAAGGCAGAGATTGTCCTATGATGATGTTACGAAAGAGGTAATACAGGGTCCAGTGGAATTTTCTTAAGCAAGGCAGCTAGTATTTGAAGGTCAGGAAGGCCTCTCTGAAGAAGTGACATTCAAGCTGAGACCTCAAGATTAGCTAGAAGAAAAGTTGATGCACTTTCCAGGCAGAGGAGATTGCCTTTGCAGAGGTGGAAAGGCCAGGTGGTGAGGGGTGGCCTGAGATGAGAGTGTGCAGTAGACAGGGACCAGACTGGGAGGGCCTTATATTCCAACACGCACGTGCTTTGCTCCAGTGAGGCCACAAAGACCCTGAGTTTCTGTTCTCCTTGTACGTCTGCCCTGCTTGGGAAGGGAAGGCAGCCCAGGGCCTGCCAGGTGTGCGAGAGAAGCTGGCCCCGGATTGAGACTTCACCCTGGGTGATCTCTACATAACTAATGGGGAGATGGTTTTCTCTTCTCTATTCACAGGAGTTTTTTGAGAACCCTGCTTTTCGTCCTGATGGTCTGAAACTCTACCCTACTCTGGTCATTCGTGGCACTGGGCTTTATGAGCTTTGGAAATCCGGAAGATATAAGAGTTATTCTCCTAGTGACCTGATTGAATTGGTGGCTCGGATTCTAGCCCTTGTGCCTCCGTGGACTCGAGTGTACCGAGTGCAAAGGTAGCGTGTTATCTTTTATTCTGAAAATAATCGGCAACTAGTTCTTCTATTTATAATTTCTGATGAGAATAGTCTGATTTTATATTGAGGGTTTTGAATTTATTTTTATTAAAAATAGGATCTCTGGAATGCTATCTGTAAATAGAGTGGAATGGGAGTGAACGGACAGCATGTACAACGGGCCCCTTTGCCAGTATCGTATTTATTCATCTGTCCATTCACTCGTGAGCCTGGAGTGGAGTCATGATGGTAAACAGGCATGGTGCTTGCTTCTAAGGAGCTTACGAGCTAGATCGGAGTCTAATTCAGTCTAAATACAGTCATGGGTGTGAGAAGAGAAAGCGTAGCCATGTGTCCTGTCCGTGTTCTAGAGCCTCTGAGGGAAAAAGCAAGAGCAGCAACAATCATTCTTTACAGACATTAATGTAAATATAGAGAATGTGACGTATTCTGGATGGCATGAAAAAAATAAAATAATCCTGTTTTCCTCCTAGAAATTTGTAAAAAAAATTGGAAACAAAAACGCCCCAATTTTTTTTTTTTAGGAATTTAAAATACTTCTGAATAACTCTTGACTAAAAGCAGAAATCAAATTCCAGTTATAAAATATTTACGAAATAGAAGGTAACAAGTCAATACCTAGTTGATATGGTCAAAACTACTCAAAGGAAACACTTCCGTTATTCAACGTCTTCAGACTATAAATTGTCCTCAGACTCACCGAGGACATTACTAGTTCCATTATTTTAAAAGAGACTACACCCACTACCTCTTGTTTTACAGGATTCCATTAAATTTTAATTCACCCATCTATTTGTGAAGTAATAGAATGTCACTTCAAAATCTGAAGCCTACATCCTCCTTCAGAAACACCTTAAGTGACATATTGATAGAGAAATATACGTGACAGTCTGGCTGCTAGAACTAGAGCTCGTGGAGTCTTCTCTGGGCCGAGTCTCCCCAGGAGGACTGTAGCGGGGTGATGACGAGGAGCACTGAGAATGGGGAAGCTTCTTCGGCAGGCCTCCTGTTGCCTGCCCATAATATCATGCCTTTCTCATCACACGACCTTTTGGCCACATACGTGTTCTTCATTCTTCCTGTCATGACCCCTTTACACTTTTCCTACAGAGAGTATGTTTGCTGCTCTTATCTTCTCCAAGTCCTTGTTTTCTCAGTTGGTGGTAGGCCAGGACAATGGCCCATAGTGATATTTCATACTCAAATTGAAAAACAAAAATGAAGCCCTAAGAAAAGCAGAAGGCAGAAATGAATGGATTAGAAAACCTATAAATTCTGCATAATCCCAATATGATCTGTTTTGGAACATGTCAAGGTAAATCTAAAGTTTATCTGCAAGGATCTATGTTCGGGCCTAGCCAGGAAAGATCTATGAAAGAATGAGGAGGAATCCTCCCGACCAGATGTTGAAAAGTTCTGTACAGCTACAGTAGTTAAAGCAGTGATACTCATGCCAAAAGAGGCAGAAAAATATGACAGTCTGCAAATAGTTCCCAAATATATAGAGCATCTGTTAGGTGATAAAGGAGTGTTAGTGAGAAAGAGAGAGTTTAGGCAGTAAGTGATGTATCTGGATATTTTAGAAAAAATGCAGCTGTTTTCTATGTTTATACTTTAATCCCCATAGATTGAAGATTGGGAAAAAAATAAAAGTAGTAGAAAAAATTGTAGGCAATATGTAATGTTAATGCTTCCCAAATTGATCTGGAGATTCAGCCCAATTCCAATCAGAATTCTAGCTGGCTTTTTCATTGAAATTGATAAATTGACTCTAACATTGAAATGGAAATGTGCATGGACCTCTTTCATTCCTGGGTTTTAAGAGCCAATGTGTGATATTTGCTCTTATACAAGTTTCCATTAGAATTCACTTTTTTAATATAGCTCACTGTGGACTAATATTAAATAAAGCACTTGGTTTTGTGTAAACATGGGGAGGATTCCTTCAAATATATTGTGTTACTTTGTGTTTTGCATTAGGTATTACTGAACTATTACTGTGGCCACCTGCACAGGAATTCATTCATATTTACTATATTTTGCTTCTTGCTTTTTACCCATTTTTGCTTTCACATTTTCTTTGTATGTACTACATTGAAAAATGATTCAGATTTATTTTATATTGTAACCAGCTTTTTGTTCTCAATAATCACTGAAATTCTAGACTAGGCTTATGCAGGGCGGAGGTAGGGAATGAGATTTCATTTACTAGTCAAAGTATTGTGTGTTGTGTCTCTGCTACGTACTACCATTCGGTGATCCCAATACATTTTTGATAATGTGATTTTATACTTTTTTCCACCAGAGTTTGTAGAATATTACTAATTATCTAGAACTTATGTTTTCTTCTTGATTTCTAGCCATATAGTACTATATTAACATGAACAATGTTTTCTTTATAAAACTACTGAATCACTTTCAGTATATATGTCAATAACAAAATTACATTATTTCCTCAAAGAGTTCCTTGTAAAATTGGGATGCATCTTTACATAGCAGTCCATTTTATACACTGGCAAATATCCTGTCTGCATTTTTACATTCCAATTTTTGTTAAAGACTTAGAATAATCTTCATGGTTATAATTTTAATGGCAGCATAATACTATATCATTTTAATTTGTCTTATTCAGTAAACTGTTCCCATTTTTAGACATTTAGGTTACTTCTAGGTTTCTTTTCTTTTTTCTTTTTTAATAATTATCCTGGCATCCACTACAGCTAAAATCCATGTACATAGAACTTTTTACTGCTGTTGAAGTAGTGTAATCTATGAGAAAAATTACCCATAGTAAAGGATCTAAGCATCTTTTTTTCTCAATATTATTATCCTATCTTAAATCCCTTCTGAAACAAGGGTAGTATAAGTAAATGTTACAGTTTTTGCTATGTATATTGATACGGTTTTCCAAAGGGATTATACCAATTTAGAGTAAATAGTCAGTGGCTTTATCACAACCTCTACAGAGTTGGATGCTTACAGTATTCTTTATTTTCTTTAACTCAGAGAATTAATTTGCATTTCCCTAGTTATTGGTGAGGATTCATTTTTTTCCCTTGTAACTGGTTATTATTTGTGCTCCTTTTATCAGTTGTCTATTTATATCTAATTTGGCTGTCATGGAATTTGAATCATCAAGAGGGTATTTTTTACTGAGATAGCTCAAAAAGTTTACAAATCTTACCTCATTTTGAATTCTCTCCTCTCACCTGGACAAATAGCTGACTAGGGAACCAAAATGCCACATCCACATACAGTACACTTAACACTTAATAATAATTCAATAACTCTGTTCTGATGAAACAGCTTCTTATCTCTTTATTTACTTTTTATATTTTTTTCAGGAGACAAAGTCTTGCATTGCCCAGGCTAGAGTGCAGTGGTATGGCCATAGCTCACTGCAGCCTCGAGCTCCTGGGCTCAAGCAACGTATCTCTGTTTAAAAATCTCGTATTCTATTGCAAGGTGTTTTAAAATTTATATTCACATATAGCTAGAATTTGGCATGTGTGAACTTCCAGAAGAAAACTCGTTTAAGAGGTAGATGGTAAAATTTTGAAATAAAAATGATGAGGAAGGTGTTAATTGGTAACTTAAACATTGTATACAAATGCCTGTGAAGGAAGGCTGAGTGTTTGGACAATGTTAAGTGGCTCAGAAACCTTCTGATTTGGGTAAAGAGATTCACGGGGGTTTTTACTCAGCCGTGTTTCAGTTTCAGTCTTAAAAGTTTTAGAGCAATTCTAAGAATGTGGAAAATACCTATTAGCCTAACTAAGAGTGCAGTTAAGCATCCTTGCTCTGTTTATTTGAAAGTAGTTGATTGTGTCTTGCTAGAAAGAAACCCCTGGCAAAGGAGAAAGGCATGCTCCCAGAATGTTGACTCCAGATGATTTTAATAATTATAGTTTATTTATTTTTGTTTTAAATCACAAAGGAAAATCATGTGTGTCTTTCTCTTCTGTGCGTTTAGAAAATCTGCCTATTTCTATGTAGGTTCACCTAGTGGCAGCTTCTACCAATTCCAGGCAACAGATACTGTTGACCAGTGAAGCTCAACTTACAAGGTTTATGTGGAGAAGATTGTAGGAACTATTTTTTGGGCAGCTATCACAAGAGAGGAACCAACAAGGAAAGGAAGATAATTTGAGTGAGAACACAATGTTTCTCACTTTAAGTGATATTTTACTGATCACTTGATGTTTTTAATTGGTTATTTTCCCCCCCCTGCCACACCACCACCCCTCTTTTAACTATTTTATACTATTTAGTTTTATGACAGTTGAGGCAATAGCATCTCACTGGGTGTTTTTGTGACACAGCATCCTAATAGAAGAATCCGTATTCTAGCCCTGAAGGTGCAGTCAATGATTAAATGTAGAATTCTGTCCAGACACATGATGGAGTCACATTAAAGTGCCGCTGCCCACAGGCTATTTGACAGCTGTCTGCCTCGATGTGATATTTAAATCACAGTGAAACGCTGGAATAGAAACACCAATTTGCAACCAAAACATGTCTCTGAAGCTTGAGAAAATTCAGATCAAAAGTCTAGACATCACTTGAAAGGATTTTGATGAGCAAATTGCAAATATCAGCACCTCTAAGCTTGAAATGTTACCTGTTGAAGTAGAAAAATGAATATTCTTGCGTGTAATCTCTTCAAGCCAAGAAAGTGAAACTAGCTAGAATCAAATTGAGAAACCTAAAAATAATTTTAACTCCAACCTAGATGGATATGATCTCCTCTAGGTTTTGAACTCCTGCAAGGTAGTGACGGTCCCTATTTATGTATTGCAGATCACCTACTGCAGTACTTTGCCCATTGAGATGCTCAGTGTATATAGAATTATCTCCCCTCATTTTCAGTGAAAAAGACTTCATCACTGAAAGTGGCAATTACCACATTTCTATTCCTCAGAGGAAAAACTTCCATCTGGTATACTCCGGGCATATCACTGCCAAAGACCGTTAAAGCCACGTTACATTTTTGTGTAACGTGACAGACATAAATGTAAGAACATTTATGAACCGTCAGCACCATTGTAAATCCCTGTGTTAGCAGCCCTCACTGAGTGGTCCTCTCTGGTGATCAGGGCCGGCTGCAGGGACGTGCGACCTGTGCAGTCTCATAGGGCCTTGCACTTGGCTTAATGCTCTGCTGTCACCATCTTGAAGTTATTAATAATTTTTTTAACAGAGGGTCTCATGTTCTTATTTTGTCCTGGGCCCCCCAAGTTATGTAGCAGCCTGCTGGTAATTCTGTCTTTCTGTCATACAGTTCTGCTGACCAACACTGTATGATAAAGCCTTTCTTACAGAGTTTACTTCTATCGAAATTTTTAGTGGCTTTTAAAAGTACCAGTTTGTTATTTAAAACATTTGTAGAGACCATCTTGCGTTCCCTTCCCATTGCCCGTGGAGGCAGTGCCACGGAGGCACAGCCAGCACCTGCCGAGATGGAAGAGAGAGGGTGGGAGCGCAGGGATGGCAGCTCGAGTTGCTGGGAGATTGGTTACATTGAGCAAAGAAGTTACCTGATTTAGCAAATGAGTAAATGTGCTAAGGATATGAGAGCCAGCTTTCTCGCTGTCTGAAAGGGATTTACAAAGATTTGAAAGGTGAACGCTGAAAAGAACACCATGTTAGTATTGGAATTATCAGTATAAACTTGTGGGTTTTTTAATTTATATGTAGAAATAGTTATATAGGTATATTTATGTGGGTGCACATATATATACACACACACACACACGTATATACATGCATATATTTCTTAGTAGTGTACACTGACAGGGTCTAAAGGCAGTGACATCCCAGTAGTAATGAGCACAGTGAGTGCCCAGGATCTTAATCTCTAAATACCATTTTCCACTAAAAGGAATCAGAGCTTGGAAAAAAAAGACTGTTTCCAGGGCTGGAGCAGCAAATGTATAAGGGGAACATGAAACATCTTGTTCTAGAGAGTAGCAAAATAGTCAAAATGATGGGGACACGTCAGAAGGACCCAGCAGCCAGTCTGAATGCACGTCCACTGGCCAAAACAACAAATAATGTTACTGTTAGACTACAACTCTTTGAATAAAATAGGAATCCATGAGTCTATACAGTTATAAATAAATGAATAGGAAAGAAAGGAAAGGTCTTCTTTACAATACAAGGTCAACTAGTAAATATAGAAGGAGTGACAGAAGTAGATAATTACCACTGGGTGACCATTATAAGGAAGGTGACACAGACAGGAGTCATCAGTGGATGCAAGACTGGTAGTTGGAGGTTTGACGAGGAGCAGGATATTGGTGTGATATTGACATTTCTCCCCATGAAGTGTCACTCAAATGCAAAAGGGGAAACGGTGGCTACAGCGGAGACCCCTGGCAGACACAGACTTGACCAGGGCATGCCCAGTGGTGGAACAGGTCAGCGAAGCGCAGCTCCTGATGTGACTCACCGTGAGGACCACAGCGTCACTCTGTCGTATTTTTGCCAAGAACTCATGGCCTGAACCTCGTCCTAGAACTTGGACTTATCTTAGAGTTATGGTGTTTTAATGGAAACTGCACTTGCTTCTAGAGCCTAATAGACTTCTTGTATATAGCTCTTAATACTAATTGATTGGCTTTTGATACTTTTGTGGGAGGAATATCTCATTAGAATCAAGTGGATGAATTAGCTAATTGCATTTAACATTTGAAAGGATGAGTGAAAAGAGAAGAAAAGACTCAAGTTGATTCCAAAGCAGAATGAGAAGAAAAGATAATTGGCATATTCTTCACATCTCTCTTCTGCTCAACCACATGTGAGACAAAACAAATTAGAGACTTGTCTTTGAATGGGAAGCAGATGTGCTGAGTATATTCTTAACTTCAGATTTTTTTTTTCAGCTGTTTTATCTTTAGATACGGATTTCTGTCTAGATGAGGGTGTTGGGGCTACTAAAATGGAACTCGTAACTTCAACTTTTGATTGACATCTCCTTGATGCCAGGAAATAAATTTTATCTCTTCTAATCTTTAGGCAATCTGTTATTCTTCTAATTCAGAGTCACTTTTCATTTAGATTTTTAGGAAACAAGGAAAAAAGATCTATTCTTTGAGACCAGTTGTTGCCTACGCCAGGCTTTTGAGCTTCCTGGTTACTTGTCATTCAGCAACTGTATGGCAAAGTGTCTGTAAGCTACCTCGTTAAACAAATTTTGTAAAAAACCATTTATTTCTTGTTTTATTTAGTGCAAATGTCTCTTCAGCCAAAAATCGTTACTGATGATTATTGGGCATTTTGGCATTTGTTTTGCCCTTTGCAATCTTACATAAAGGGATTTCCATCAGGTATCTCTCACAAAAACCCTTGAGAGGTTGGTGAAAATCATAATTTCATCGATGGGAAAACTGAGGTATGGGGAGGCTCTGAACCTTGCTTCCTGGTTGGGATATTCAGCCTCTGCTTGCCTGGTCTGCTTCAAAGGTTTTTTGCTTTTTTGTTTTTGTTTTTCTTTTTTTTTTTTTTTTTTTTAAATATCCCTGCCTTCCTGCTATAGGGAATGATTTCTATTTTGCAATAGCTGATGTTTTTCTCCTGCAGAGATATTCCAATGCCTTTAGTCAGCTCAGGAGTAGAGCATGGGAATCTGAGAGAGCTGGCTCTAGCAAGAATGAAAGACCTTGGGATACAGGTAAGACTGAATGCAGCTGGCAGACCTTAGATATTGAGGCTCCTGGAAATAAGCACACACCTATCTCTGTCTTTTAAAAAGCATCCCCCAAAAAAGAAAGAGAAAAGGCAGCAGCATGCAAGTGTTCATTAAGAACGTTTGACTATAGTATTATACATTCCCATGCTAGCTACTTTATAGAACTACTATAGCTAAAGGACAATAGCTACATGAAATGGATTAATAATTACAGAGATTTATGATCCTTGTCCGCTATACAATTTTTGTTTACTAGAATTCATGGACTCTACATCAGGAAAGCATTATCTTGGGCTGGTTCTTAGGGCATGGAAATAGCTTTATTTTTATAGAACTGAATAATGAGCTCTTATTTTTCCTCATTGAATGCTATATATATAGCAGTCCTTCCTAAATATACTATTAGTAGAATTGCTTACATGACATCATCAAATTTCCTAACGTGATCTTTTCTCACTGGAAGAAAACATTAAAATTCTGAAAAAAGAAGTTTATGATTTGTTCTGTAGGGAAAATTATACCATATGACATGTAATTGAATAAGGATTTTGTCATTTGAAATGTCAGGTTAGGTAGCAGGCACACTGGGTTGTGGAATAGAAGGCTCTCACAGGTGCCTGGGCTGTGCATTGTCATTGTCTCCTGGCAGTTTTGTGCCTCCTGGGGGTGTTCAGAGAGCCATTTGTGATTGTGGTTCAGATCGTGGAATGCACAGCTCTAGCTTCCTTCCTTCCTTCCTTCTTTCTGCTTACCTTTCTTTCTGCCTCCCAGCCTGTCTCCCACACTGCCCTTCTCTGCAAAAAAAAGAAAAAGAAAAAAGAAAAAAAACAGCCATCTTCAACATGCATCTTTTTGACATTTCTAAAATGATACAAATACGATGATGCCAAGAATGTTAGCTGACAAAATGCTGAAGGTTTTAAAAGTGTAGGAATTTGCTTTTTTCTCTTCTATATACCTAGTTTTGGTTATATCCCTTGGGCAAAAGTATTTTTTAATTTTATGACCTAATGTTCTTTACCCCTAAGATGATATTAAATATTGGTTTCTTTTGAATTCTAAATTTATTTTAAAAGCAATACTGTACTGCTTCGTACATTTCCATTCTGCTTTCCCCGTTCTCAAATTTATTAAAGATGGTTTAATTTTTAAATTCTATTCTTTTATCTCAATGTAAATTTTGTCCAAACTTAATTTTGAGCCCAGGGTTTGACAGAGGGATTTAAATAAAAATTGAATAAATTACCAATTTTATATTCGCCTCCCCCTACCCCCTATTTTTTGGCAGTGTCGAGATGTGAGAACCAGAGAGGTTGGAATCCAAGAAATTCATCACAAAGTGCGGCCATACCAGGTTAGTGTCTTCATTTTACAGAGGTTGGGTTCTGCCCTTAGACCCCTGCCAAGCCTGGACCCACACCTTCTTACTGATAGGACCGAGCCCTAGAAGTGAATAACTAAGAGCAGAGGGTAATTGAGAATTAGATATGGATGTCAAGCCAGGACAGCCGGATATGAGGGTAGCTGAACTCTAGAAGAGCCTGGTTAGGAGAACCAAGTCTGAACCTCATTCTAGATAGCACCGTCCAATGCAACTTTCTGCAATGTTGGAAATGTTCTCTGGTCTGGGCCATCCAATATGGTGGTGACTGTTGAGCACTTGAAACGTGGCTTGTACAAATGAGGAACTGAATTTTTAATTTTATTTAATTATAATTAATTCAAATATAAATAGTCACTCGTGACTGGTGGCTACCTTCAGATAGAACATAGTATGATCTGTTTAT